>QJNU01000513.1:0-55078 GCA_004154915.1 Monosporascus ibericus | reverse complement strand
CCGAGTTCTACACCGACGCCAACGCCTGGATCGCCGAGGACTACATGCGCTTCGCCGTCTGCAAGGACGACGCCGTCCTCGAAGACGCCAAGGGGAGGCTCAGGGGCCTCAGGAGGTGGATCGACGATTGATGGCCGAGGACCGTTCGCCGGTACGGTATCGATGTTCGATGGATGCGATTAAGCTCGTGTGCGGACCTGGACTAGACTGGGATCGTAGTCATTATGTGTAGACGCTGCCTGTTATAGGTAGACATGTGGATATTGGAGCTGCATCAGTCAACAGGATCCTTTTTGCTGTGTAGTGAAATACACTTAGCCCTCGAGGAAGTTCTGGCGGCGTTATCATTGAGCGTCTGCCTTTACCACCTATACTCATTTCACCTACTAGACGATAACCCTCACAACCAGCCGAGGACTCCATTGAATTCGTTTTCCTAGCTTGCGGTAGGTTTTCCGACAACAACCTCGAGTTGCTCTAAGCAGGCATCGAGAAGATGAACAAGATCTTCTAGTCCTGGAAAAACTGGTTCTCCAGAAGCCGGATCCATTCCAGGAATCTTAGGCTTGTTGGTCGTAGACTTGTTGTCGGACTTTGCTGCTCGAGTCAGAATGTCGTATAATCACTACCCTCGATATCAAAATAGCTACATCACACCAAAATCGGATAACGAGTGTTACATCGCATATGATTAATATAAAGAGTTTTATTATTTACTGCCATGGCTTGATTATGCCGTTTTTGGCCATTTTTATGGCTACCTAACCACCCCTACCCCAGTGACTTTCTTGTCCCTTCCGCCACTCTCCCCTTTCTCCTCCATTTACTCCTCATCCAGGAATGGCACGGGGGGCTCGGCGGGCGTAGCGACCAAGTCGCGGCAGAGGATCTTGCCGTAGCGGTGGGCGAGCTTCTCGTGCTGCACGACGAAGACGTCCGCGACGTTGGTCCAGTGGATGAGCTTGCCCGTGAAGCTCAGGGAGCGGACGCGGGCGAAGCTCTCCACGAACATGGTGTTGAAGCGGTTCTCGGGCAGGAAGCGGACCATCTTCAGCAAGTGGATGATGGCGAGGAACAGGAAGCCCGTGCCGGGGCCGTTGGTGGCCACGGCGCCCGGGAAGCGCCAGTCCGGGTCCGTGCCGGCGTCCATGGCGATGCCGTCCATGGCGAATATCGCCTGCAGGATGCTCCAGATGCTCTTGGCGGCGGAGATGGGGGTGGAGAGCCAGCTCTGGTGTACCATACGTGCTCGCTTGATCTCCATTATGTCGAATACGCCGGGGTTAGCGTTGATTCTCGCGAAACGTCTGCCGATTCGGTCCTCGAGAGCGATGATGCGCTCTCTGGTCATGACGTCCTCCTCATTGACGATGTAGCGACGGAACATTCCGATCTCTGTATCGATGCTGCTCTCTATCATAGAGAGCATCTCCGAGGAGTGGCCTCCTGATCCCATGATGAACATGAAGAATAGCAGCTCTGGTTCGTTGAGGCGCTTGCGGGCCGTGGCGGAAGAGACGGAGTACTTGGATCGACGAGAGACGAGGACACGGTGACGGTACTAGCGCACATTAGGATAGGTCAAATAGGGAGAGTCAGATGAGATATACCGCAAGGTAGACAGGAAGACCGATGAAGAAGGCGAGAGTGCCAAGCACAAATCCAGCAATCATCACAGAGCCGATAAGGTAGCCGATGAGAAAGAGGAACTGGAAGATGGCATCAAACATGTCATCTCGAAGGGCATTCATGGCCATTCGGCCTCGGCCGCCGTCCGGGGCAACCAGTCGATTGGCTTCCATCTCGAGGCACTGCTGATGAGTCTTGCGGTGGAAAATAGGAGGGAGTCTTGCTAGTTCTTCTTCAGAAAGTCCGGAAGGAGATGTATGCGATGTGGTAGATGAGCTACTTCGGGCCGTGATTGGTGTGTTGGAATTCTGGGGAGATCGTGAGGTGTTTGCAGTAGACGAGGGGTAGTGATTTTTGCCAGCCTCATGCGTGGGCTCTTGCCCCGACATCTTTTCGCTCGCAGCCATTTTGGACATAAAAGCGGACCCGGAGGTCTCTTTCGATACGTGTTTGACCTCTGGACCAGTGCCGTCTCCTTCCACGTGTATTCACTCTTTCTAAAGGGTTCCCGATCCGCCTTTTCGAAGGCCAAGCCGCAGACAACGAGCCGCAGAGGGGCCCGTTTCGCCCGCCTCCTTAAGCCTTGTACTCACCTAGTTGAGCTCGCACCGGCCTCCTCGATCTGTAACCAGGTTTAACGAGGGTCCCTGAACTCAGAATTCAAAAGAGAACGCAATAATCATGCTGTCTCTTCTAGGATGGCCCCCTGCGCCGATTTTGATAGTCCAAGCCAGTAACGGGCTGTCTTCAATTACTCGGAGATATGAATCTTAGTCAGCTGAGTGACGAGTTCCTCATACCCACCATCTCAGCAGTTCCAGGAGTCAAAAACAGGGTCATTTCTCGCTTTGAGATATCACGAGTTACGTTATTGACAGGATATCCTCAGCCCCCTAACTCAACAAGTTAGCGAGCAGCTTTTCAAAGTCACCACCCTCCGACGGGGAATGAACGACATTAAAGAATGTTAGTATATATAACCCCTTTCCACTTGGACACGACGATTCGCACCTCATGAAGAAACAGTTAGAGCGCCGAGCCACATTGCTTGGTCAAACATGAGGCTATACGTTGTTCGCAACCTAACCAAAATTTGGAAAAGGCCCATCTAATGTTGAAGAAGCATGAGCCCCTTAAGAAGATATGGGGTTCCCACCGACCAGGGCGCGTCTTTACAACATAGCCTCTCAAGGCGTATATGGTTGACTCTCGTCGTATTTTCAGACCTTGCTATCGCTACCTTTGAGCACAGAGGGAGAAAAATAGCGACTGTTCCTGCTGGGGCCTCCATCTGCTTAAGGATTAAGACCCATGTAGAGAGACCAGGGATCGTAGCAGTGACCGAAAATCCAGATGGACGTCAACTGCAGCTTACAGCATAAAGGGACGTGGTCAGGAGTGAGAGAGTCTTCTCACAGCTTTGTGCTCTCAGACGAAGAATGGACTTTGATGTCCTTCACACATAATGCACGTAGTTGTACAAGAAATGTGATGGAATCCGGTGAGGCGGCATTACCTAGTAGCCAGGGGACGTCCCGAGGTTAAGCTAGACGAAGTGCCTCGCTGGTCGCCTGGAACTGCTAGACGATTGGTGTGAGTCTTGAAAGAAAGTGTTGGCTCACCTTTCAACTCGGCTGGAAGAGTCTCACTCCGGCTGAGCCTAGAGACGCGCAGAATATTGCTACCCGGGAATAGCCTTTGCGTATACGTGCTCTCCAGCCTCGGTGGAGATTGGTTGTTGAATGAGGCCGAGACATAAAATGGAGCTACAGATGGGTACCTGCATAAGTCATTAAGGTGATGGAAGTATTATAAAGGGGTCCATCGTGATAAGAAGACTGGTTTTGGATTAGCGGCTCGGCTTAGATCTGAGTTATGTTGTCGGGACCCTTATCGACTGATAAGGCCATTAGCGTTGTTGATTCCCCGTTAGCGGTAAACTCCATATTTTGTTTCGCGGATTGCGCCTGAAGAAAACGCCAGATCGAGAAGTTCGAGCTACGACTGATCCTACTCGACCCTTGTCGATCTAACGAGGAAATTACACGAGCGAGGTTAGCAGCAGCCTTGAGGCAATTATCGCGCTAAGGAATCAATGACCGAACAATCCAGTATATGAGGAGGTAAACCGTCGGCTCCTGAAGGTTGTCAATTACGCGCTGCCATGATACGGCCGAAGTCGGGTAATATGGCGCCCTTGCGCTCAAGACAGCGCTTGAGCTGCTTTTACTGCGGCAAGAAGTCCAGTTCACATTTTGAGGGCCAGGCGTCTTTTGTGTGCTCTTACTGCGACGCAACGAACTGGCTGGACGAGGTAAGTTCCTCTAACTTTTATCCTATCCCGTGGATAAGTAGTCCCTTAATACCTCCAGGACTAATGTGATCCAAGTATGGGAACATCACGGATGTACCTACTTCAAAGTTATCGGGCGAGCCAGCTCCTGTTAAATACGCTATACCTCGATCATCAACGCGGTCGCCATCGCCGACCTTGCTATCCGAAGGGGCGATGGGGAATGACTCGATCTTTTGCGAAAAGTGTCTAAGAAACCAGTATCTCGTCACGAGCGTGCTGGCGCAATACGAATGGCCCGACGAGACCAGCGGCCCTGAAGCTGTGGCTGCTGAGCGGAAGTTCTGGGCCCTAAGGAAAGACGTGGAGAAGAGATATCCGCAGGTTTGTGCGGATTGCGAACCAAAGGTGGAAAAGAGGCTGCGCGACGCAAGCTATACGGCGCAAACCGACCATCTAAGGCGTATGATGGACCGGACACGATCCCAGCGACAAGGAGTGAAGCGGCGGGGAATCTTGGACGTGGTTGACGCAGTGGAAAAGCGGATCTGGCACCTCGGCTTTATCCTACAGTTCTGGTGGCATGCCGCCGTGCTCTTCTCCATATTTCAGGACTATTATTCTTTGGCAGACGGGAATTCGTGGATGTCAGTGATGCTACGTGCGGCCAGACGCGCCGGTTTTGATAAACTACCCCAAGGAGATCAACTCATCCGATGGGCAATCCACTTGAGCATGTTCGCTCTCCCCTGGAACCCGCGGTTTAAACAGACTATCCGAGGCTTTACGACACACATAGTTGGTTTCAAGCAGTGGTACATGTACCAAATTCTCATTCTCCTGATACGCTTCATCTGTCTTTCCGTGTCACTGCATAGCAGATCGTACGGGATGCCATCGACAACGATGCTCGGCGCCCAGCTGGTCATAGGCCTCTTGATGATATATGTGAGTAATGTGTCTGAAAAAGATGGATGCATTCTTCTGACATGGTTCGTAGGTCTATCAGGTGGCTCAGAAATCGATACATACAGATACAACGCCACTATTCCGGCAAAAGCCAAAAGGAGTTACTTCGCAAAGGACGAACACAAAACCTGTTTTGCAAAAGGATCCAAACGACCTCGCGGATATACTCGATGATATTGCACATTCTTCGATACCGCCATCCGCACCCGCTAGCCCAACGCGTCATCACGTTGCCAAGGACATAAGCAACCGGGCGCATAGGAGCCTCTACGACGGGCATCTACGTGGCAACGCACCTAGTCCGACCTTTGGGACCCTCAACCTTTCTGACAACCCCGTATCAAAAGAACCGGAATCACAAGTACAATATGAGGAAGAGATGGATTGGTCTCCATCTACTTCCCAGCACCGGGCCTTCAGTACGTACAACACATACAAGGTGAAAAACACCAACCCCCGTTTTAGCGATACGCCAATAGAACCCAAGGCCGGGCCGATCTGGTACAAGGTTCCCCCGGCCCCGACCAATCCCGCGCAGAGGCTGCGCAACCCGCCGATCAAGCCCATCATCAGAGAAAGCCCGAAGGAGAAGAAAGAAAACTTCTTCCGGAACGAGAAGAAATATAATAACTTCTTCCGGAGCAGTCCTGTGGATTTGGGGTCCGGCGCAGCCGACGGACCATCTGACATCACGTTCGCCGAGCCCAAGTTCTACGCGCCGGAGCCGAACGACGACCCGAGGGACGGCCTGACCCGGATGTTCGCGAGCTCTTTTAGCATAAGCCCGGGCCCCGACGATGAGGAAGAACGGAGGAAGGCGGAGGCCGCCCGGGCCGGGTCGTCATCCATCTTCGCAAAGCTTACCGGCGGGGGTTCGTCGTCGCCGCAGAACCGGACCCCGGAACGCGCCGCGGAGCTCGCGGTGCTGCTCGCAGCGCTCACCGGCTGGGTGTGCGCTCTGGGCATGGAGGAGGAGGTGTATGGGCTGCCGGCGGCGCTCGCCTCCCTGTGCGCGTGTCTCATGGTCTCGATCCGCCTCGCCGCCGACCTCCTCGCCGACGAGCAGGTCAGGCGCGGTCGCCAGCCCCCGCCGCTGGCGTTCGCGCCGTCCTGGGCGAACCTAGGCTGGCTGCAGGTCGTCGCCGCGATGACGCTGATGTGGAGCGTGTTGTCCGGCCGCGCGGGCGGCGGCGGCGGGATCGCGTCGTCGGGCGCCTACGGCAACGCACTCTTCGGCGTCGCCATCGCGCATCAGACGTGGCACATTTTTGCGTGAGAAATACAAGGGGGAGTGGTCGTTGTCAAACGTATTGTGATATATTGTGCGCTTGAAACGAAATTGGTTCCGGGATCATTGGCATTTCTATCAAGAAGGCCGACATACGGCCTACAGGACACGACGGCTGAGGTTCTCCTCGTCATCACGTGGATATGGATGGATGGATTGGCGGCATCACATAGGCGTTGTTGGCATAACCGCATGCATTAGTTTCGGAGTCCCGCTTGGGCTTGTGGGAAATTGTCAAGGCTATAAGATGACCTCGTTATTACTACTGTAGATACCCGGTGTCGGCGTACATGGGCGTTTCTGTCCAGAATAGAAAAGAATGAACTGACGAACTGGTACTAGCGCTGCTTACCAAGCTATCATATGGGAAAGGGGGAGACCACGCCTTTCTTTGATTTTGGTCGTCTGATTTGCGTATGATCTATTCTGTGAATCATACCGTGAGAGCAAAGCTATCTAACCTCTCTTGAGCTAGCTAGCATGTACTAGACATGGAGCTGATGAAAGTACTGTCAGGTATTGAGCTAAAAGATGGAGACCGAATTCTTGAATATTGTTAGGGACAATATTTATAAAATTAAAAGGCTTATACGAGCTAATCATCTTATATTACCTAGTTTTCCAAATTTTTTTGCCCCCAGTTCCATCTCTTCGCATAGGTGACGATGGTTTGGAAAGAAAGCGAACCCAGGGGTTTGGAGGGGAGGACAGGATGGATCCTTATCAGATGCCGCGGTCCCCACCAACTTTAAATAAGAAGCGGTACTGTAGTAGCTCGACGGGGATGGGATGATTCGACAGCCCGATAGCGCCACTCATGCCGCGTCTTTCAAGAATTGCCCGGCTAGTCGGATAACTAGAGTCCCTAAATAATTGGAACAGACCGCATCTCCCCCGTAACCACAACCCCCAAAATTATCGGCCCGCAGACCTCTTCTAGATTTTCCTTCCTGCTGTTTATTTCGCGCAAGACATTTCCTAGTTCTTCGGGGCCTCTGTTGAGTGTCCCTACACGGCATCAATATTCGCTGCTCTACCCTTCTTCTGGTTTCCGCAGATCTAGACCGCCACCACTCGCGCCACGATGCCGGCCCTGACGCTGCCAACCCTAACCCAGGCCGAGGTCGAGTCGCACAACACCGAGAAGTCCTGCTATGTCACCGTCGGCACCAACGTCTACGACGTGACTGATTTCCTCGATTCACATCCCGGCGGCGCCGACCTGGTGCTCCAATGGGCTGGTAAGGACATCACCGAGATTCTGAAGGACGAGGACTCCCACGCCCACTCCGAGACCGCCTATGAGGTTCTGGACGAGTCGCTAGTCGCCTTCCTCGTCACCGACAAGCTCGCGCCCAACGGCAACGTCCAGAAAGCGATCAAGGACCCCCAGACCAATGGCAAGGTCGACACCTACGTTCACCCCCGAACCGGCATGTCGTGCGAGGAGGACCTGAGCAAGGACACCGACCTCGAAAACGACTACAAGACACACAAGTTTCTCGACCTTAACAGGCCGATGCTCATGCAGATCTGGAATGGAGGTTTCAGCAAGGAGTTCTACCTCGACCAGGTCCACCGCCCCAGACACTACAGGGGGGGCGCCTCGGCGCCGCTCTTCGGCAACTTCCTCGAACCTCTCAGCAAGACGCCCTGGTGGGTGGTGCCTACGCTGTGGCTGCCGTGCATCGCCTACGGCACCTACCTCGCCCGCGAGGGCTTCTCGAGCGGCCTGATTGAGGCGGCGTACTGGGCGTTTGGATTTTTCCTGTGGTCTCTGGTCGAATACCTCATGCACCGCTTCCTGTTCCATCTCGATGAGTATATCCACCCGCCCCCAGTCCTAACCGCCCTGTCTTGTAGTCGTTCAGCTTGGATATCGATAACTAACCATCTCCCCTCCTCTCACAGATGGCTCCCAGACAACCGAGTCGGCCTCACCCTGCACTTCCTACTGCACGGCATCCACCACTATCTGCCTATGGACAAGTACCGGCTGGTCATGCCGCCGACGCTGTTCCTGGCGTTGGCGACACCCTTCTGGAAGCTGGCGCACACGCTCTTCTACTGGAGCTGGCACACAGCCGTGGCCGTCTTCTGCGGCGGCATCTTCGGCTACGTCTGCTACGACATGACGCACTATTTCCTACACCACCAGAACCTGCCCCTTTGGTACCGCGAGCTCAAGAAATACCACCTAGCCCACCACTTCCTCGACTACGAGCTCGGCTTCGGTGTCACCAGCAAGTTCTGGGACCAAGTCTTCGGCACCGAGCTCCCGTCGGCGATGAAGACGAAGTAGGAATAAAAAAAAAGTTTTAACAGCGGTCGGCGGCATTAGTGGGTGTGTACTGTACATGGATGGATATCGGCTGAGAGCGGCCTTGCTCCGGTTCTGTAAATCATCTCCTCGGCTACATAGCCGTGGGAGGGGCTCGTGTGGTCACCGGACTTGGTCACATGGCTCTCTTATTCTGTTAACGTAAAAATTGCGATGTATATATAAAATACCTACCTAGTGATATTTTAATGGTTGATGAGGGGCTGGTTCGGGCACGAGGCGCTTGGGTACGGAGTCTGATGAGGCACGAAGAGAAGAACTCACCCTTACCCGCGTAATACTATAATGAGCTCGATCGAATTTAATAAAATTACATGACTTGAAACAGAGTACCGGTAAGGGGTGAAGCACGTCGAAGCTCGACCTACTTACCCTAGTCGTAATATATTGCACAATGCACGGGTGCTTCCGGTATCGTTTTAACGTATTAAAACAATGGATATTTTCTGCTCCGGATATCCTTTTTAGTGAAATTTATTATCAAAACTTTATTTATTCGGGTTTGCATTTCATATGATTTGGTATGAGGAAGAATAGGACGGCGTCGAATGCGTCAACTACCCACCGGGACCCCTGACTTGGTAAGATCGTCAGATGTTACGGTCCACGGGGAAGCTTGGCGGAGCTGGCTCGTGCGTTCTACCTTATTTGCACGTAGCCCCTGGGAAGGGACTCACTGGTTATCCGTTCGTTTCCCCGTCACAATCCGGAATATATTAAGTCTTTCCCCAGTGGTTGAATCGTGAGCCTCTTTTCTTTCCACCAGCGCCATAACACAGATAACGTTCCGCTCCGGTTGATTGACGATTCGATATGGTCGACTTACCCCAGAGTAGAAAAGGGTCGATGATTACAGCCGTCATGTGTGGGTACTCGATCCGTATCCTACCCAACCTCCCGCATAAGGTCGGCGTTCGTTGCGTGCAGTGACATTTAATACTGTAACGATTTTTTTGGTTCGCCACGAACATTCGCGACCCATCCCTCTTCTACACAATATGCCATGGCTGGCGCCACCCACCGAGCAGACCTTTATCATCAACAACAGCAGCCAACAACAATAACGATACCAAAGTACACTGTCCACGACGGAAGCCTTCAGTGACAGGTGTTATTATGTCCTTTCACATTCCATCTCCTGTTATGATATGTCTGGGAGCGAAAATTCTTGGCATAGTTCGGGCGGCCATTCGGTCGATAGAGGCAAAGGTCGGGACTGACCAACTACGCCGTAGAAATGGGGCACGGAGAGCCGCTGAAATTTACCAGCGGCACTTGCTGAACTCTTCGCAGGAATTATGTGAAGTCTACGTTTCCCTTCGACTATGTGTATACCGTTTCAAGGTGCAACCTTCATCATCAAACCTATCCTGTGAATCCATGAAAAGACACACTGCCTTCTTCTGCGTCATCACGCAAGCTAGGCAGTCTTAAAGATATCATAAACCGGTCATCAAACTGTTTATTATGCTCACGCATTCGCGATTCTGTGGAAGACCTAGGCAGCCCCTAGGCACATGAGTCAACAAAGCGGTATGCTCAGTTACTTGGGAGAGGGATGGCCGGGAGGCACCGAAAAAGGCCGGAAACGGTCCCCACAACGGGGGACGGGGGGTGACGAGACGCATCCGCATACGTTGGAATCACCCCGTGTTATCAGATGTCTACTTGGTAGGTATCGCCTGAGAGGCATTCTCGAACCATATCTGATGCAGACCGTGTGCATGGGACAAGGATTCGCTGTTCTCGGTCGGGAGATCGCGCAACACATAGAAAATCATGCTTTCATCAAAATCGTGGTTTGATTTATGCCGAAATACGCACCGGTGCCCATGTCGTCACCAGGACTCTGGTAGTGCTCAGGCTTTTTACGACAGGGTCTCTCACTCATATTCAGGGTCATTATTGCGAAAGACATCAGCTGACTCACTTGCCTGTTGGCGTGCTTGCTCGTCTCCTGGTCATGGACGTAGATAGCGCGATCCTCGCGGTCCCCTCGTTCCTGGATAGTACGTAGCTATCAGTTCCGTCTAGGGCACAGAGGATATGATATATACAACGACTACGGGGAATGTGATGCTTCACCGAACGCATAGCAGCATAGAACAGGCACTTCACCAACTTCCCAAAAGTCATTCGACACACAATTGATCTCGTGAAGAGGCTAGGCTTCACCTACCTTTAGATTGATCGTTTGTGTATAGTTCAGGGCAGCCCCAGACTTTGGAAGTTGAACACTTACAAGATGAAACCCATTTATGGGAACGTGGAATTTACCATCTGCGCTGTAGATGGTGATGCTTCTGCGGGTCTTAAAGCCATGCGACCAGATAGCCACAACATTCAGCAACGCAGGCGCACTGCCGGCCCCTGGAACTAAGGCTGATGGTTACACGATCACCCGAGATGTACATTCGCGCTTCACAATGGAAGAGCGGGCGTGGATCTTCCACGAACGCTTCCTCAAGGCGCTGTCTGATTTCATTAATGGTCGTGTGTATTTTCAGTGCCACTCAACCGGTTTGTCTGAAGATATCGATGCGGACCGCATTGCGGCAGGCTTCTGGCTCGATATACAGGATGCCCCAATGCAAATTTTTCGTCAATTGAACAGTCGCGCTATCTGGGTCTGCGTGAAATGCGTACAACCGTGCACCGAAAGAAAGCTTTCGCAGCAAAAAGACATCCTGGCAGCGTTTGTGGCATGGCGACTTAATGCACGAGCGAATGCAATTTCCGTTCATGCGCGGTTTACCTAGCTCGCATTTTGATCTAGCTCTGCTGTGGGAGCGAGCTAAAGCCATCGAAAGAAGATCTATCACGTATTCCGGGGGAATGAGAACCTACTCCATCGCAGACTTCCCTAGTCGGTCCTGGGCCGGATGGACAGGCCCCATAGCCCTATAAACCAGTATGGTGGGAGGCGTCCAAGACAATGTGTCAGATTGGCTAAATAATCACACATGGATCAAGTGGTGGGTGGGGGATAGGCGTGGCATCCTCAGAACCGCTCCGGGACGACTCAGATGCAAAGGATGACAAGACGGAAGAGGCAAAATGGAAGGGTTACGGCGGAAGGAGCTTCACTAACCGTAAGACCCAGAATCGACGCCATACACGAGAGAAGGGACAGTATAAGCCTGAGAAAATATACAATGCTGCTCTTCAGCCCGGCTATGCATCATCCCAGGAGTCATTGGAAAGCCTAGACGAGGTGTCCTTTGGTTCGGAGACAAGTCGAAGCTCCAGTGACAGTGACGATGAGGATGGCTATCGTGAATATGAGCGTGATTCGAGGAGTCCACAGTGGCCGTGCGAGTTAGAATCTTTCAGGTCGAAGCATATTAGTTTCTTCGGCTTACAGCGCTCGCGCATAGGAATTTGCCGTTCTTCAAATACCCTCCCCTCTCCGCCTCCCGCCCCTTTCCGGCTCCTGGTTGTCCTCCGCCTCACGGTCCCCCTCAGCTTCCCAGCCCTCTTCCGTCTCGAATGAGCACTTTCAGCAGACCCAGTATTCCTCAGCCGTCGAGTGGACCTGGATACGCTTCGCCGCCAACCAGTGATGAGTCAGGAGAACTAACTGCGGGCAAGAACTCGGCTCTTAATGCCCGTGAATCAAGCCGGTATAGTGCGCATCGAAAGGACTACTCGCGTATCAAAGAGTCTCGCTCCCGCCATTATTCGATGGCCTCTGTACCCCCAACCCACAAACCTCGATTTTTCGCATGTTTTTCGAGAACAAATACGAAGTGTTCAGTACCACGCTCCAGGATTATCCCTAACGAGCAGTCAAGGCACCTTACGCCTCGCAGCTCGATAGCTACGAGTTCCCGCTCCTGCCGATCCTGCAGTTCCGCTCATGGCACACCTGGCCGTTCATCAAGACGGCAAAGGTGACGGAAGCCCCTCGACAGAACAGGCCCCACGCAGCCCCTCGGCCGGCGCTAAGGTCCGGCCCGGACAGGCACAGTGGGTACATCGCGGACGAGGTCGGAGATTGGTGTGGGTCCATCGTGCTGGACGCGCGGTGATTGGGCGAGCAGAGCGAATGCACCTCTTCTACGTGTTGCTGATCAAGCGCCGCGAGAAAAGGTAGCGGCGCCTAGGCGTCGGCAAGGTGTTCAAAGAGGCGTTTCAGGACCCGAGGTGGAAGGAGATCATGATAGGTTAGTTGCAGTGCAAAGATGAACCCGTGACTGAGGTGTCCTTTGCTGATTCACTTCTGGGTCGTTAGAGGGATTCTAGCACAAGCGGTAATTCCTGGATTTCCAAATCGATCATTGTTCACGGGCAGGTCAGTAGGCGCCTTTGGTGCCCTTGGTAGTGCTCGGAATGCCCACTAGCGCTTGTAACTGATGTTGTCAGCAGGTCTGTGAAAGCCGTGTAGGAAATCCCGTAGACTGATCGCTATGAGCTGAACCGTGCCCAAATAGTCCGTAAAACAGTATCCGTCCCGGCGGTGAGGGCACCGGAGGAGCGTCTGCCATGTTCACGACGCTAAAGTCAAGATCTTAGATTAGATGGTATTTGGTGAGGATTTTTGAGGATACTACGAAAAGTTTCCAATTTAATCAATTCCCCTCGCCGCCATGACTATTCTTTCAAGTGCCAGCGTAATGTGTTGACCAGAGCCGGCCCCAGCCTAGCCTTGCCCCCATCCTTATATTTATTTGCCGATGCCGCGAATGAGTATCTGGGCATCATTAGAAAATCCCCAACGAGTTTCAGTTCCAAGAGGTCTGAGATAGTCTCACAATCGAAGGTCCTATAGGGGCTTGTTCTAGGGTCCTGGAGGCGCTTTGTGTCCCAGTCTCCTAGGACTGGGCCCTGTAAATCCGCTACATCACCGACCACGGGGAGCATCAGACCTACGACCGGGGCCTGATTTCTGCCGTGGTGGCATGGATTCCCTCTAGAATATCTTTTATCACCATCCGGACATACAGGAAACCCAGTTTCGCCATCATTGTCCAGCTCGCGAACTGAGGAATGAAGCGTTCCCCCTATCCTACCCCAAATTCCCAACCCAGAACGAGGTCCCCATGGCCTTCATATCCTGGAGGGGCCCACTGACCAATAGGCACGTCCTTGAAGGAGACGCCGAGATCAAACCAAGTGCCGCCTTCGGAGTAGAGGAGAAGGTAGCGTAGGACATCAGGTTTGAGGATACGGGATCGTAAGATTCAAATAGCTCTTGGCAAGGTCGGGGCAGGGCGCGAAGGTCCTGATGATCTACTCTTCGCCGGAGCTGTCCGTCATGAACCGGAATCGGTGAGTCGGGTTTTTCTCGATGCAGCTGCCGGTCCACTCCCGTATCTCATCGTTCACGCCCTTTGGCCCCAGCCTATACCATGTCTATTTTGGTATTGCCGTATCGAGGACTGGTGTCTCCGTCTCCATCGTTTCCTAGCTCTGGCATCGCCAGCGATGCAAGAGAAGGCAGCGGGTGCAGAAGGCAAGGAGCGGGACGTTTTTGAACGCCAACGGCCACTATAAGTGCAGCATCGCTGTCGCCTTCAACCAATATTAGGGGTGACTCTTGGCACCGTCTGAAGAAAAGACTGACATAATCTTTGATGTTTGGACTGAACAAATAAAAAAAATGGATATATAACAGAATTATTTCCTGTATGTCTTTACGTCCGGGCATGTGCCATACTCCACGAGCCAGTGTGGCAGCACATGGGACAAACCAACTGGCATACTTTAAATGAAGCTGGTAGTGCCTGTCCTCGGACAAGCCCCTGCCACTTCTACGAACCCACTTTTCGCCGCGTTCAGCCCTGGCGTCTGAATACATCCTCTCCTTCCACGAAGCGCCAGAACAGCCAATGTCAACTTGTCTCGTCTAATAGTCGCATCGGCGGAGTGGGAGAGCCTGCAAATTTTATAACCCTCCGATTTTGAGCATGCAGATAACTTTTAACCTCCAGCGCCTACGATTGGAGAAGGGGGCTTATGACAATCGAATGATCCGCAGTTATCGCGGCCCCCGGGCCCCTGTGCATGGCAGGGGTCGGCGGACCAATAGTCTAGTCGTCCCTCGTCGACTGGCGTCGCTTACTATTGATATATCTGTCGGACGTATCTGGTGGATGCGTCCAGTAACACCTCCAAACACAGGTGGTAAAGGTAGTTGCTTGCCTCCGCTCTTATGTCCCTGTGTCTCTTCAATTAAGCGGGTAACGGTTCCTGTAGCCGTCAAATATCTTACACATATGGCATTCGATATGTTGCCTTTTAGATACGGCTCTGACAGCACTGATCCGAGATCACAGGGAATGTCATTAACGTGTCTAGCTATCGTTTGGCTCGTAGAAACGGACAAGGACCTCTCCGAGCCATTTTTGAAGAGGACTCCACCGTCTCTGATGCGAACACCCCTTTTCTACATATCGTCAAGAAATTATGGAGATGCCCACATCAAGCACCAGTATTAATACCGCGTTCTTTAACGAGTGCGGCCACTACTCTTACCTACGCCGCTGTTGAGCCCACGTCCTTTACACTTGCACCTCCCTCGCCTAGGTCCGTATTTCCACCGGCACGTTCGGTGGAGTAGCTTGGCCACCAGTGCGACAACTGGGATTAGTATCGCGATTCTACTTGTAAAATCTCATTGAGAATTTCAGCTGATAGTTACAGAGGATCTTCTACTCAATGTTGAAATAGGGGTAAAATAGGGGGTAACTAGGCGATCCACAGCTCAATGTATATAAGGTGGTGCAGCCCACAAACCTTCGGACTGATCACTTAGCATGGTATTAACGGACGTACGACCAAATCTTTATAGAGTTAATGGCCTGTTGCTCCTTCACTCTTAAACCTATATCAGGTATTAGAAGCGTACCAAGAACCCGCGCATTGTGCTGCTACAGATGGCGGAGTGATCTCGTGTTGTGGTGCCATATCCGGCACAAGGGATTCTAGTTGGTTCCGAGAGAATTAGGTAATGGCCCTAGGGTCTTGGAAATTTTGATATGGTATATTTCGAGTTGCCTTTTTCTAATTGGACATATTGACGTTCATGTAGCTTCGAAAATCAATGTATGACCCGCTTACATAACCACGCGGAGTGCTCTCTTCGATAAACTTGTCTGATATTTATAGATGCCGTGAGGCGAAACTGTTCCAATGGGAAGAAACTACTTGGGCGACGCGTGTATCCTTCATGCCTCCCATGCCTCCTCCCTCTTCGTCGGGGAGCCAGTGACGGGGATGCCACCCGGAAGCTCAGTCAGCCCTAAACACATTGTCAGATCTCTTTTTTGTTTTGTGTCAGAATTAGGAAAGGAGACTTACATCCGTCAATGTCCTCGTTGATGACACGGGGCACCTTGCACTGGTTGCCGGTCTGGAAGCTCTGGCGGCGGAGCTGCGGGCAGGTGATGTAACAGTCGGTGTCCATGGCGACCTGGAGGGCGTCGCCCTTCCAGCCGAAGACGTAGTCACCGTGATTGCCGTAGCCGGTCTTGTCGCCATAGCTCCAGACGAACGGCTGCGATCCGTCCTCGGGCCAAATAGATCGGTCGTTGAACTGGCGCGTGTCCCAGATGACCTCGTAGAAGAGTTGTGGGATCTTGACCGGGTGGCTCGCCGGGCAGGGGCCGCCGGATTCGAACGTGCCGCTCTCGGGGTAGGCAACGTGGCTCGAGTGGTCCGGCGGGTCGAGGGTCTTGCCATCCCAGCAGCTGTAAGGGATAGGTGAGCACTGATGCCAGGCTGGTGTGGGGAATGTGGGCGACTTACGTAGGGAAGCGGATGTTGGCCATGATACCGTAATTGCAAGGCCTGTTGGGCATCTCCACGGTCTCACCAGTCCTCGTACCGGGTTGGTCTAAGCAGGTGTACGTGAGCTGCCTGTATCGGGAAGCCTGCTCCCTCGTACGGTAGGTGGGGTTTCCAACAATCATACGGAAGCCCTATATCCTCGCGTCAGTGATCTCCCCCTTGTGGCCTGCGAGTTGTAGAGTATACGAACCGGCTGGAAAGCAGTAACTTTCTGCCCATTGTAAGACGGGGTGTAGTAGATGGTTATTCCACCGTCGGCCGCTTCGAAACCCTGGTTGGGCATCTGGGGCACCCGCTTGAAGGTGCCATTGCGGGCACGGAAGTAAAGGACGGCCGTCCAGTAGTTCGAGAAATCGTCGGCGAATTCACAAGTCGTACAGGAAGCTTGCGACGGGACATCCCCGGTCATTTCCGGCTTGAATGCATTCTATAACGTGTGAGCCCTCGCCCAATCCTCTAATTTAACGCGGCGGACTTACGCCTCCAACGATTTGGTGAACATGTTGCGATGGCGCCTTGCCGGGGTCAACCAGGGGGTCGAGACGCTCAGTAACCAACTGCGAGCACGAGAATCGCAGCAAGGCGGAGACTTCCGGCGCGAGAACCGCGGCGGCGCTAAGAAGGCTCAGCTGCATGTTGACAGGCGATATCGACTGCTTTCAAACACAAAAGATATCTCCGGCGAAAGAGATCGTTGTAGTTGTTCCTGAAGATCCTGCGGTGATCACATAACTGGAATGCCTCGAGCTGTGAACCGCCTTTTATTCTCATCTTCGTCTGCTATAAAAGTCATGAACTTGAGGCGGATGTGCGACTGCCGTGGCTTAAAAGGGTACTATACTAATTCTAACATTTTCCTTAGACCCTGGTAGGGCCAAGGCTAAATTGGTGGCCCAATCACCGCACAGGATTCTGTGACAATTTCCCTATTCGGAAGTAAAACGTGGGGGTCTTAAGAGAGGCTCCCGGAAATTATCTGCACGTCGAAAATAGCCGGTTGCGACGTTACTCTTGTTCCTGTGACATATGCCACCTCTCACATGTTGGAATAGCTGCTTGTGGGACTGCTCTGGCCTTGTTTCGTCATGAGTAGCACCTACAGCATTCCTCCATTTATCCATCTTCCGCTGGGATCCCCTTAATCGATACTCATTCGAAGCATCTCGATGGACCAGTTAACCGTCCCTGGCAAAGGAACCAGACCGAATTTGCAATGCCAATGCTTGGTGGCAACCACAGGAGAAGCAACCTTGGGTGAGGCTATACTGCTTACTAAACAAACCGTCCAGCTGGCATGGCATGCATGATCATCGTGTTCTCCAGGCTGGATCACCTACGAACCACGTAGAAACATTCGGAGAAGGACCGAGTTTCCACTCGCTCGACTTGTATCGCGTTTTTCCTGCAAAAAGACGCTTCGGATAGTTGCCGTTGTAAAGTTACGTAGGAGATATGAGTCTCGACCACCAGGCGGTTGCGGAGGAGTTCTGCTTGGATGTCGGGGATCTCGCCGCAATCGGGCCGTAGACCGACCACTGCATTCGATGGTACGGATTCTTATTCCCGGGTTTGACGTATTACATCTATACCTGACGCAATGTACTTCGCCTTTAGATCATGTACATGAGATTGGTGGAGTCTCGAATTATATAGTATCTACTCTATACGGACCTTCGAGCGGCCCATGAGCTACCTAACCCCGAACTCATCCTAGCGTTTGGCTATGAGCGTAGAGTAACGCAAATATCTATATCTCTCTGGGAATTCGAAAATTAATACGCGCTTGACGTAACCGTATACCAAGGTTTCCGCCCGCCAACCCGACAACCAAGCTACTTGTTTCCCTCGACTGTCAATTATACTAATCATCCACATCAGCACGCCAGGAGAAGTCCCTCTATGGGTTGCAGGAAAGGCAATCTTCCTACTCAATGCTATAATACTAGGGCCCCGTGACCCATTTCCGAAGGACACGCCCGGATATGGAAATCTCTTAATAGGTGTTCCCTATTTCAGCAGATGGATATCGTGAACGCGTCGGTTCGTACCAGGACCGACTCTATAGCAATATCTATCGCAGATCGGATGAACTGGATCAGCCGTGACATTTCAAGACTTTTTCTGACTCAGGCCTACCGAACATCCCTGTTATTTAAAGCGATACCCACAGCTGAGTCTCAAGGTCGGGCCGGGCCCCTATCTCATGTCATGTATCTATATCACAGGACATATTAACCAAGTTTTGCGAAAAGTATCGAAGTGAGCTATCGAAGTCAGCCAATGAGAACATATGTGACGTAATCGGCGAGAGTACACTGCAGCACGGGAATCGGCTGGTCGCCGAGACAGAGTAAGAAGTTTGGTGAGGGGCACGGGAGGATCGCTGCCGCCGCGCCCCTTAGAAACAGGTTGCAATTCCGTGATCCTACGTTACCTAAGCACGAAGTGCATATATTACGCGCATTAACAGCATCCGAAATTCCGGTCACTGCTAGCCAACCTGCTGTAGCTAGTTCAGCTTGCAGAGGGCTTCGGAAGGTTGCAGGGGTGTCTCATGGGACACATGCGACACGACCTTCAACTGGAAATTGGGTAGCAGTGGGGGTGACGGCAAGGCCGGCAGTCTACATGTTACAGTACCGAGACTCTGACTCTGGCATGCCCATTTAAAACCTGTTTGTTTGAGGGCTATCGTGAGACAAACATCGCGTCTTACAAACTCCTCTTAGGTGTGCTAACCTAAAGTAACATCACCACTCGAACGTTCAGGAGGGAGAGGTAACGTATACAAGATTTGTTGGGATTTATAATGGCATCTTACGTATACTTGGGCCTTGACGTCGCCTTGATACAGGGTCAACGGTGCATGCATGGAAAGGCCCTGAAGGGTCTAGAATATAGTAGCATAGGGAAGTTTCAGATCCCAGATCGACAGGTGCTCTTCGAAAAAATTGAATACACTAATTTACGCCTAGACTCGCTCTCTCTGTCAATCCCCGAGGGATCTTCTTGTTTCATAGCAAACTATTGAGGATTTGTAGTGGACGCCATGTTTACTTCAGGATTATCTTGGCGGATAAGGCCATCACAATATCGAACTGTTAAGGGGACATTGTCTTGAGCAGTGCATCTAATGGGAGGTCATCTTGGAAAGTGACGGCGAAGAAGAAGGCGGCACCTCCAAACGAGGAAGGCAAGTAAACGAAGGCCAGTTTAGGTCTGGATTGGGTAGCTGTTTGAAGGCGAGCAAAAAGGCGGACCACAACTAATAGTTAAGGGGAATTAATGGCATTGACACTTTTCAAACTCTGGTAGTTATTATCCTTTTCGACTCTTCGCAATCGCGAAGGTAACGAGATGAGTTTTAGAGGTGAATCGAGAGCATTCGAAACGGTGTCATGCTATGCCACGCAATTCTTCACCAGGACCAATAACTGCATATTTGTATTAAGGGTGTCACAGTAAATGAATTGACATATATAACGCTATTGCTAGCAATGCAATAGCGGCGTCGCTTTTGTGACGAAGGGGGTTTCGAAGTTTAGTTTTGAGCTGAGTACGCCTCATACAAGCGTTTGAAGACGAGAATATCTACCTGAAGGATTCAGAATCAGCATTACCGCGATGAAGCAGCTGAAGTTACGAAGCTTAAGGCAAACAGATATAAGCAGAAGCTAGGAACGATGATTGATAGTCATCCGCTTAGGACAGTTGCTCGGGATTTTAGGATAAGCATGCATTAATCAGAACAAAGAAGATATTAGAAATTCCCAGTAAGTGTCGGGCAGCACGTCTGTTTTTCTAAAGTACCGTGCCCTCTATGGCAGTATGCATATTAAAGGATGCTTGTACCGAAGTCTAAGCAGATAACTAATTAACTTGGCTCTCTTCCGTCCCTAGCTAATCCTCGGCCATCACAACCCCTTGAAGCTAGTGGCTTCTGCGCACATCGGGTAATGGACCTATGCGCTCGATCAATAGTTGACTTACGTACTACTTACGTTTGAATGCTTCTAATCTACTATATGGTCAGCAGACCCAAGTTATAATCTGCTAACAGAAACAGAACCCTGCTTCCTACAGAGAGAATAATAGCCGCCAAATTCGAGGTATAGAATTGGTTGACTGCTTTTAAGAACGTATTTCCAAACTACCTTGTGTAGCTAAAATCTATTTCGGTCAGGAACGACTGGAAGGAGAACTACTTTCGCGCTGACTACATAAACACTTGGCATATATGCAAAGGCCAATCTAATAATGTTGCCGCAGTGCAATGGACGACGACAACGACTTATCTCAACTATAGCCCTCGTAGGACGGGTGGACACCAACTTCTTCTTATCTCCTTTATGCTGCTACGTCTATGCGTAATGTAGTTTTCGGTTCGAGTCCTCAGGCTTCAAGATTCACCTTACATATTATAATTACCTTAAAAGGATGCAGTGCGATGAAAAGTAATGCTTAATGCAAATTCTTTACCACACCACAAGTGTGCCCTGGCTTTGAATAATGTATCACATTTGTCACACTGACTAGGAAGCAGCTGCACAGCTCTCGAGGACCATGTTGACTTGTATGAAGCTAGAAAACTGTGATCCCACGTGGTGTGGGTGATCGATCCACTGATATACAGGAACTCGAGGGCTCCGGAAAAGGATCAACTTTGTTCCGGATGACCCCTGAAGCTCGAAAAGGGGACCATTTTCTAGGGCAACATTGCTATGGTGAATAGGAACACATTCTCTCGATCCATTTTCAAAGCCTTCAGCGGTCATAAACTGCGGCAGCAGCTCACGTGGACTGCTGGGAGCAATGGGCAGCTCATGGGCGTGCTGGTAATGACCTGGCAACTCGCCCTGTAATTCGCCCTTCCCGCCCTCAAAATTTCCCGTAAATGTAGTCTGCGACATAGTATTGCGAATGGATGAGCTCCTAGGCCCGGAATCCTTAGCCTTCCGCATCTTCCACAGAATGACTGCAAGGAC
This sequence comes from Monosporascus ibericus, assembly GCA_004154915.1. NCBI lineage: Eukaryota > Fungi > Ascomycota > Sordariomycetes > Xylariales > Monosporascus > Monosporascus ibericus. Next base: position 33,782 of record QJNU01000513.1, on the reverse strand, counting down.
TGCAACAATCAGTGTTCCCAGGGAAAAGCCGACACCTATTCCACCTTTTGCACCAGGAGACAACTCTGACGGTGGCTGCGACGCAGTATCGGGCTTACTTGTTGATGCAGGCGGGACGTCAGACTCCTCTGAAGGACTGCTGGTGCTTCATGTGGTTCGGGCGGGCTTAGATGTCGGCGTCAATATCTGCGAGGTCCTTGCGGATAACGGTGTGCCTATAAGCACTTAACGAGACGAAGCCGAGTTCCATGTAGCCGTAGTGATTGAATTAGAGGGTGACACTTGGAACCGTCCCACGCCCGAGTCGCAGCAGCTAATTCCCCGTCGCAGCAGCTGATTCCCCGTCCCAGCAATAGGAAGTATCGCTACCGGTGGCGTCCGAACAAGGCAGAGGTCGAAGCAACTCAATCCACGCCACCAACCACCCCCGTGGAGTGGATTGACGTCCATCCACGACCATACAAAAATATATGGATGGAACTGGCAAAATTGCCAAATGGATGGCCATCGGTGGATATCGGTGGACCGTTTTAGGGTATCTTGAGGAACGTTCTTGGTGTTAAAGTATGTATATATAGCTAGCTCTAGGGGAGGTCGCCTTCCTGCGTAACGAATAACGAATCCTCTTTATCGTTAAGCATTTCATCCTCTAATATGGCGTTAATCCAATTCGTTGCCTACTTTTTAATCTCTTTATCAGTCATAACGTTAAGCTTCGCCATCTTTCGGGTTTTATCCGGAGATATAAATAATACATCGAAATTATTAATCACTTCATGTTATGACCTAGCGGTCTTGGCTGCAACACACACAGTCGGATCTTCAAGACTACAGCTCCGACCTAGGCTCGGACGTCACGTGATTAGCTCAAAGGACTCAACGGACCTCATTGGTCCAAAGGCCTTAAGCCGATCGAACCACGAAAGGGCTCAAAAGGACTTAAGGGAACTTAACTAACAAAAAAGTTTAAGCCGCTTAAACACCTTAAGCCAAAACGAGGATATATACGTTCGTTATTACTATAACTTAGATAAATTACTAACTTATAATATAACTTGGTTACCTAAATTACTTTTAACAATCTGCTATTACCAAACGTAACTATTAAACGTATTATTACTTAATTTTCCACGATACTATTAATAACATAAACCGTACGATTAAGTTTAATAATTAATTAAACCCTTTAGCCGTTATACGTTACAAGCTCTTATTTAGCAATGTTATTAAACTTTAAGCAATACCCTTAATACGATATCTTCGAATAAGTAACCCGTCCCCAAAAAAACCTTTAAAATCCCTAAGGATAACCCTATAAATTCCGATAATAAAGAAACTTAACTTAATTTTTTTTTTAAAAAAAGCCTTACGTTAATTCGATTAATTAATTAACGCGGTTATTCAACTTACTAACGATAAGGTCGAATTTATTAACACCCTTAAGGAAACCTATAACCAATTAAAAACATAACGAGTCGAACTAAAAAAATAAGCTAACATAAAATAAACCAATTAACCGGATCAACCAGCTTACTTAACGTAATCTATACAAACGACTTACGGCAAAAAATTCGGAAAGGTTTTAAAACCTATTAAGCTTACCCCTTTCGACGGAACTACTACCAAACTATAACAATTCCTTATAAAATACCGTACCTACTTTAAGTACTTTCCTATCAGACTTACAACATTTACCTTTCGAATTTAGTTCGCTATAAAACACTTAACCAGAAACGCGGCTATTTAATTTAAACCTACCCTTCGTAAATAAGTTACCAAACTCCTTTAACAAAGGTTCGTAAAAACTATAATTATTTATAACAATTACGAAAGGTTTAAGAAAGAATTAAAAAAGGTATACGAAATAGTAAATAAAAAAATTAAGGCTAAAAAGAAAATTAAAAACCTAAAGTAAAAAAAATTAACCTCCGAATACGGCAATTCCTTTATTTAATTAGCTTTAAAGATTAATTAGGGATAAAAAATATTAATAACCATATTTTTTGACAGCCTAAAAAAAAATACAAAAAGAATTATTTAAAAATAAACGACCCGAAAAGTTGGTGGATTATATCGCCATGGCAGTCAAGATTGACGATCAGCAGTACGCCTGGAAAATTCGATATTTTAAGGACCGATAAAATAATAAACTAAGGCATCCCCCTAATACCAGCACTTTACGAAAAACCAACACGTCCCATAGAACGGTACCAGGACCTATGGAATTAGGCACGGTACAGCAGCGCGACCTACGTACCATTAAATGCTTTAATTATAACAAGATAGGATATAAGGCCTTTTAATGTAAAACGCCCAAAAAGCCACGGCAAAATACCTGGATACCGGTTCCCCAGAGACCATCCCGGAATAACTAAGAAAATGATAACAGATTAATTAACATAATTAGGATTAGGAATAACCTTAATTCCTTAAAGGAGGTATAATAAGAACTATAGGAGGCAAAAAAGCTGTTTTAGGTAACCATTTAAGAATAACAAGCCCTTATTATAAGACCTATAATAGCTTAATGGCTAAAGGAATACGACGGGTAAAAAGAGCTATTAAAGGATAAGTTACTTTTCCGCTTTTAGAAAAAACGGCGATAGCGGTATAAACAGTTAAAACTAAACGCATAGATTAAGGAGTACCAAGGTTGGGACGAGAACCTACTTCCAGGATAACCAGACCGATACGGGAAACTTTATATTATCCAGTACAAGCGTACCTATTACCTGAGATATATGGAAGGAAAACGGTATATTGAGATATGGCTTACGCGAATATATAACCAGGGATTCGATTTCCATAATTAAACCGGAAAAGACCCTAAGGATTAACGATGGTATAGATACTTAAAAGCGTTCGCCTCGGAAGATACCATTAACATCATTACGGCAGCAACAAGTTGGCCCGAAGGAAAAAGTTACCTTAATAAAGATCTTATATATCATTACGGTTAGTATAATTATAAGATAAAAAAAGAATGGATTTATTAAATAGTTATAAAGGCATTATTAAAAATAATTAATAACTTAAATTTCCGTTTAACCTTTACGGATAACCTAAACGAACGATAAGAAATTAAATACGAAATAAAGAAAAGGAACGAAAATATAAGGTAATATAACGTTTAATTCCAAGCACGATAAAAAGGATAAGGAAACCCCGAACCAAAATATATTACCAGAAAAAACTTCCAAACGTAAGTCCTTTTACTTAAAGTTACTTTACGCCGACAGGAAGGATAGTTAAAGTAATTAAAAACCTTTAATGCATAAAATTAAAAGCGTATCAAAACGTTGGAAAATAAGTTAAAAAACGAACGTTACTTATAGGAAAACCGTAAGATGGTAAGACCCGGAAAAGCCAGCAGGAGTTTCTTAAAAGGGCTTTAAACGCGACGATAAGAGCTAAAAACGACCTTATCACCCTGCAAGTAAAAGTTAGGACATACTGGTTTACCGTATTTATGGATTACGGAGCGACAAAAGGTAACTATATTACGCCGGATATGGTTAACCGATTTTAATTATTATGGAAAGAAAAAATGGAACTTTATATTACCGAAAACGTAAAAAGTTAGGTATTTATTTACGATAACGGAAAGATTAGCCGCGAAATTAATTACTTCGAAATCTTCGTTAACGGACGAAACCAGATAGCAGATTTCGATATCGTTCCGATAGGGAATTACGATATGATTTTTGGAAAACCATGGCTATACCAGTATAATCCCTTAATCGATTAAATAACTAGCTAAGTAAAGTTCATTTTATATTTATTCGATAAAAAAAAGTAAAATATAAAAAGATTTTTATATTCGATCGAAAATAACGACGAATATAAATATAAAGATACGAGAAAAACTTTATTACCTATAGAAATAAAACATAAGAAAGAATAAAGGCATTATAAAAAGATACGATGTATTATCGTTATTATTAAAACCAAATTGCGAAAAATAGACGATTACTTATAATATTAGTCCCTAAAGCCAAAGATTATAATTAACGTACTTTTATAGTACTATAGATATAAACGATTATTTCGTAAAGAATTCGAGACGAAATTATTAGGATATAACGAATAGGATTATAAGATAATCCTTAAAAAAGGGATATTGACCAGATTTTATCCAATTTATAACTTTAACGAAATAAAATTATAAGCATTACGTAAATATTTTAAAAATAAGTTTCGAAAAGGTTATATACGACGTTCCAGTTTATTAACCGGATACCTTATATTTTTCGTACCTAGAAAAAACGGGAAATTATGCCTGGTCGTCGATTACAGGCAATTAAACAATATTACGGTTAAAAACAGAATATTATTATCCCTAATTAACGAAATAAAAGATCGTTTTTATAAAGTTAATTAATTTATAAACCTAGATTTTAAAAAAGGATATAATTAAATTTATATTAAACCAGGACATAAATAAAAAATAATCTTTAAAACGAAATACGGATTTTTTAAGTACTTCGTTATGTCTTTCGGACTTATAAACGCATTAGTAACCTTTTAACGGATAATTAATTACGTACTTAGGGAGTATTTAGATATTTTCGTTATTTGTTACCTCGACGATATTCTTATTTATTCGAAAAATAAAAAGAAATATATAAGATACGTTTATACAATTTTCTAAGCCCTACAAAACGCCAACCTCTTAATTAATGATAAGAAAAGCCAGTTCCATACGCAAAAAATGGAATTTCTAGGATATATTATCACCTTAGGATGTATTAAAATGGACTTTAAAAAAATCGCTGCAATACAAAAATAAAAAATGCCCATTACAATCAAGGAAATATAAGCCTTTTTCGGATTCGCTAATTATTACAAAAGATTTATTCGAAATTTTAGCAAAATAGTTATACCATTATTTAACCTAACAAAAAAAGGAAATAAGTTTTTTTAAAAAACGAAAATAAAAATTACCTTTTAAAAGATTAAAAATACGATTATTAGCGAGCCAGTATTAATTATGTATAACTCAAGCCGCCTAGTTAAGCTTGAAACCAACGTTTCGGATTACGCTTTAGGCGTAATAGCAGGATACCGTAATAATTAAGGTTATTTATACCTTATCGCCTTTTACTTTTATAAATTAAAAGGAACAAAATTAAATTATATTATTTCCGATAAAAAATTTATAACTATCGTTAAAACCTTTCGAAAATTTAAACATTACCTTAAAGGAAACTTATATCAGGTTAAGGTATATACTGACCATAAAAACCTTACCCGTTTTACCACTACCAGAAAACTTATAGGACGATAATTACGTTACATTAAAAAGTTAATAAAATACGATTTTATTTTTATTTACTAAAAAGAATCAAAAAATAGCAAAGTAAATATATTTAATCGAAAATTAAATCTTAAGGAAAAAATAATTAAAGTTAATTATTAGATTTTCGATATCACGCTAAAAAAATACCTGCAATTATAATAGATAGCAATAATCAAAGTAGCACCTTTTAATTTATACCAGAAAATCCAGAAATATAACAATAACTTATTTAAGGACCAGAGAATGGAAAAAATACAAGTGTTAAAAGAATATTAAAAAACATTAATAAAAGATATACATAAGCATTAATTATACGGACACCCAGGGATCCACAAAACCCTAAAACGATTATAACGTACCTATTATTTTCTTAAAATAAAATCAATAATAAAGAAAATACGACAATAATACCATATTTACAACAAAGCAAAGGCTCGACGACACAAGCCATACGGAAAACTATAACTACTACCAGTCGTAAAACGACTATAAGATTTAGTTACCTTCAATTTTATTATTAAATTTTTACTTTCAAAAAACTTAGCCACGGGTATACATTATAATAACATCTTTGTAATTATTAACCAATTTATTAGATTTTCTTATTTTCTACCATATAATAAAAATATAAATGCAAAGTAATTGGCCTATATTTTTTTAAAACATATTTTAAAAGTATACGGATTATTAACGGAAATTATTTTAAATAAAAAAAATGATATTTATTTCCAAATTTTGGCAAAAATTAATAGCGTAATTATATTTAAATTATAAACTATTCAGCGCATTTAAACCTTAAATAAACGGATAAACAAAAAAAACTAACCAAACATTAAAAACCTACCTACGATGCTATATTAATTACAAATAAAACGATTAGGTCCAGAAGCTATTTATTACGTAACTGGCCTATAATATTAATTACTATAAAAATACTAAAATAATTCCAGCAAACGCTAACTTTAATTTCATACCAAAAGTTTATAAAAACGTACGCGAAGAATCTATTAACGTTAAAATAATCCTAATATTAAAATAATTTAAGCAATTATATACAAAAATAAAAACAAAATTCGAATTCGTACGCAACTAAATAAAGAAATATTACGATTAAAAATGGTTAAAAAAAATTAACCTTCCGGAAGGGAAAGATAGTTTACCTAACCACCAAAAACATTCAAATTAAACGATCAAACAAAAAACTTAACTTTAAATATATCGGATCATACAAAATTATTAAAAAAGTCTTAAAAAATAATTATTAATTAAAACTACCCCCTAAAGTTAAATTCCATTTAATTTTTTATATTTCCTTATTCGAATTAACAACGGATATTATTAAAATTAACACGGGATACGAAAAAAAAGCAAAAAAAGATATACCAATATACGAAGCAGAAAAAATCCTAAACATACGAAAAAAAAAACGGACGTACCGAGTACCTAATCAAATGGAAAAATTACCTAAACTTCGAAAATACCTAAAAACCTACTAAAAACCTTATAAACGCCTAACACCTATTAAAAAGCTTTCACCAATAACGACGGATACACCCTAATTAATAATCAACTAATTAATAGATTCAAACCAATCGACCGGATCTGCAACCTGGCCTAACGTAGCCACAGCAACCACCACCTCCAACTACTTTTACTTTTTTTCCAAACGTTCAAACTCCTCCATAACCTCCGCACCCTAAACTCCACGACGAAACATCTCGACGCCGCAAAAACAGAAATTTTTTTTTTATTTACGCAAACGGGCTAAACGACCAAACAGCTCAGATAAATGTTACTGCAATTTAAGCAACTCCTTTTCAACTATACGCTCCGCCAACTTTAATCGATCTTCTTCCGCAATAAGCTTATTATATTCAAATTTCGAAGGATTAAACAAATTACAAAAACCTCCGTATTCGGTACAACGAATACACTTCCCGGAATTATATGTAACGAACCTGTCATACATCCACCTGGAAGTATGAGCAGTATCCGAAATGGGGTCTTGATTTGCAGGTAATAATAGGGCGAGGAATAATTCGCTAAAGGTTTGTTCGTTAAAAAGATTTAAAGATTTTTCCCTTAATTAGAGAACGGTGCAGTTACCTTTAATCGAAAGTTTAGATTGATAGCTAAAAAGCGAAACTAAATAAGTGTTATTTACATAGGAAACCGGTTCGTTATATATTTAATTATCTTTCAATAAATATGTCGTAGATTTATGTGATTTATGTAATTTAATTCCAGATTACCTAAATTACCTAAATTATTTAAGGGTTAAGCCCTTTGGCCGACTTTTAACCGTAGCACATTTCCGCGCTAAACTTTAAAGGTAAAACCTTAGAACGAAAACATTATTTTCGTAATATTATTTCCCCTTTTTAAGGATCTTTATCCTAAAGATAAAAATAATAAATCGTTTCCTTTTTTTAAACTTACTTCTGGACTTAGTTAACCTTTATTATATCAGGCCGTATTAAAAAATAAAAAATAAAGCTTCGTTTAAATTAACGCGATTTTCGGGATAATCGTGCTAACTTAATTAAAAAATTTGGTATTAAGGCTTTTCCGTATTTTTATTATGTTCGACTTAGCGAGGCCGAATATTTTTACGCCTTAAAGTATTTAAGTTATAATAACTACATTCGTCGCTAACGTTTTTCCTGCGACGTTTTGATTATGAATTCCTTAAAAAAGATAAACGAAATATAAAAACGTTTTTAAAAGGAGCAGTAGGAAATTAAGGACAGTTTTTTGGCGTATTAAGAAGTAACGGAAAAGGAACTGGACGAATTAAGGCGTCGTTAAAATAAAAAATCGAAAAAGTTTGTTAGAAAATTAAAACGTTTACGTTTTTAATAAGATTTCCTTAAGAAACGGGTATTAAAAATGTTAAAGGAAGATCTAAAGTTAGATTAATTAAAAAAACGGAAAAAAAAAAAAAAAGGCGATAGGTGGAAGTAAAGCAGGTATAGCTTGTTTCCGAGATAGATGCCATAGTAAAGGCGTTTACTTCTTTCGATTAAAACGCCGTAGGGTTGGATTTGAATAAGGGACCTTTATCGCTTATAACCTTGGCTACGTTGGAAACGGTCGGTTAGGATTTTGCCGGTAGAACGTCTTAATTAGGTTTATCGCATTCGTTAGGTGGTTAAATAGTTCCTAAGTGTTTTTTTCGTATAAGTATCCTTTCCATTTAATTAAATACTGGATCTTATTTTTAACCATTTTGGAATTTAATATTTTTTCGATTTCGTACTTATTATTATCTTTTTCGATTTCCAAACTTATTTTTAATGGGGCGTTTTTAAGTATTAGTTTAAGTAAGGAAATGTAAAAAATAAGATGTATTTTTATTATTTTAAATAATAATAATCGATAGTTAGTTTTGGAAATAATTTTATTAACTTTAAACGGGTTAAGTTTTTTAAAATTAAGCTTATCGTTAGGTCTTTTGGTTTTAATTTGTAAAATGTTCGACGTTGCGTTTTGTCTTTAACGTAACAAATAAACCTTATCTTTTCTTGCTAGAATTGGTTCCTTAATTCTTTTCTTGTTATAATACTGGGTTATTTTTTGCTAGAAAAAACGTAACTTGGTTTGTAATCGGGCTTATATTATCTTGATTTCCGTTACCATTATTTTTATTCGGGGAGCTATGGTGATAATTATAAAAGCCTTATACGTCGATTGTTCTGGTCGTTAGGTTATTACCTTGTGTCCGTATACCGCTGTATGGGGGGATATGCCCATGTTTTCGTTAGTAAACGTGTTATAGGTTATTTGTGCTAATAATAGCAGTTTTACCCAGTTATTTTGTTGGTAATTAACATAGCTTCGAAGGTATTGTTTTAAGGTCTAATTTAGTCGTTCCGTTTAACCGTTTATTTGGGGATGATAAGTTATCGAAAATTTAAGCTTAGCGCTTATTTGTTTAAAAAAGCTGGTACCAAACTTGGATGTAAAAAGCTTATTTTGATTAAAAATGATCTTTTTTGGTATTCCGTATTTGTTAAAGTAATATCGGATAAATACATAGGCCAGTTGTTCTACCGTTACAGTTCTTTTAAAAGGTAGGAAGTACCTATATTTGGTAAGTTTATTAACGATTACTTAAATTCCGTCGTATTCGATTTCAATAATTAGGTTTTTAAATGGAGAAAAACTGGTAATAAAGTCCCAAATTATGGTATTCCATACCTTATTAGGAATGTCGGTAGGTTGCAATAGCCCATAGGGCTTATGGCGTGCTGCTTTGGCCTTATTATAAATATTGCAATTTTTAATAACTTTCTTAATTACCTGGCGTAGTTCTGGGAAATCGTACTTTTTTTGTAACCGTCGGGTGGTTTTAAAGATTCCTTGATATTTATGTAATAAGTTTTTATGAAATTCCTTTACAAATTGTTCCTATTAATTTCTGGGAACATAAATTTTGCCGTGGTATAATAGCTGGCTTTTTGGCTGTCCTTTTAGTTGTTAAATCTCTTTTTTTTCATTTATATCGTAAAAACTTCGAAACCTTATTAAAAGTTCTGGGGTTAGTTTTTTTAGGATTTCGCATAACTATATAATATTATCCTTATTATATTGTAACATTTACATACTTCGTTTGGGAACTTTCGGATTATAATTACCTTTACAACTGAAAATATCCGCCTGGATATTTTCCTTTCCTTTGATATGATATATCTTAAAGTTAAATCTTAACAAAAGAATTATCCAAGTTTTATGTCGTTTATTTAGTTTTTGTACTTTTATAAATCGGGTAAGGTTTTTGTAATTAAAGTAAATATTAAAAGGTTTTTTGGTTCCGTTAAGGAAAGGCTTTTATTTCTTAAAAGCGTTAATAATTACCAGTAATTTCTTGTCGTAAATCGGATATCTAAGTTTTATATCTCGGAATGCTTTCGAATAATAGGTTACTAGGTACCATTTATCATTATCTTCTAGCTGTTTTAAGACGGCACTTAATGCGTAATCCGAAACGTTTATTTTTAAACGCTTTTTCTTATTTACGTTAGGTAATCTTATTATAGGTCCATTAATGATTACGTTTTTTAAAATTTAAAATGCTTTTTTTATATCCTTTAAAAGCTTAAATTTTTTACCAACGTATTTTTTGGTAATAAGTTTCGTTAATGGTCTAACTATATCTCCGTATCCCTTAATTAGGCTTCGTACGTATCCTATAAATCCTAAAATCTGTCGGATATCGGTAACGGTCACCTTATTAAGGATGGGCTAATTCTTAACTGCTTCCATTTTAAAGCGTTAAATCTGAATTTGGCCGGGGGTAAATATATATCCTAAAAAGTCTAATTTTTGTATATGCCACACGTTTTTAGCTGGGTTAACTTTAATATTTACCTTATCTAAGATCTTAAGTACTTAAGCTATATACTGTTTATGCTCCTCCAAAGTTTCGGAATAAATAAGAATGTCGTCGAGGTAGACAAATACGAACTTATCCAAGAATTTTCGTAAAATGGTCATAATTAAACGTTAAAAATTAACGGGGGCATTAATAAATCTTATAAGCATTACTTGGTATTTATAAAGTCCATATATCGTTTTAAATGCCGTTTTTTATTCCTCTTTTTAGGTTATTTAGATACGGTAATAACCGTTTCGAAAATTAAATGCAGTAAACCATTTAGCTTTATTAGCGTTTTTTTTTAATATATTTATAAAAATTAAGGGGTATCCATTTTTAATCGTAATATCGTTTAACTATTTATAATCGATAATTTTTCTAAAGACCAGGTTTTTATTTTCGTCGATTTTTTACTTTCCGTTTTTAATCTTTGGTATCATAAAAACGGGGTATTTCGCAGAAAAGTTAAAAGGTTAAATATATCCTTTTTTCAAATCGAGTTAAATAGTTTTCCATAAAACTTTTAACTTTTTAAGGTTTATATGGTAAATTTTATAAAGTTTAGGATAATATTCCTTTTTAATAAATATTTGGTAATCTTATTAATTATATAATAATAACTTATAATCTTTTTTATTCTTAAATAATTTCTTAAATTTTCGATATTTAGGTAATACTATTTCGGCTTAATCTAGCATTTATACTTTTTTAATAACATAGCAAATCCTTTATTCGTTTTCCTTAGGTAATTTCTTATTACTTTCTTAAGAAAGTGTTTGGTATTTCCAGTTAATATATGGATTGCTGGTTTTAAGCCATAGCATTTCTAAGATAACATCGTATCCAGAAATATCGGCAATATCCAATAAGATTCGTTTTTAATATCCTTAAATCCAAACGGGAAGTTTTTTAATTTTTCGTAAAATTCGTCCGTTTTTATACTTGGATAGATTTCCGTCCATTATTCGTAACTTATAAAACTTTAATTTATACCTTTAAAAAACTTAATATTTTTTTATTACCGCGGAAAAGATAAAATTACCTTTAATTTTTAAATCAATTATGGCTTTAAATATACTGTTCTTATATTAAAATGGAATTTTAATTTAGTTACGTAATTCTTTTACCGCCTTGCATAAGGTTTTATAAATTAAGGCTTTTCGATACCTTATTTTCGAAGGTTTTTAACGTTTTTTAATTTATGATAATATCCAGCCTAAAAAAGTCTTTATTTACGTACCTTTCGAACAGCGTATTTAATATATTAATCGTTTTTGCATTTAAATTATATTTTTTTGCTATATCTGCATTCGGAAATAATTATTCCTTTCGAACTTAATTCTTAATTTTATATCTTTCGAATTATCGGGTTAAAAATGTAAACCTTTAAAAAAGGTATTCCTATATTTAAAAGTTCGTATTAAATATAAAATATCGGAAAATAACATAAACATCCTTACGATATGGCCCTTTAGCTTTATTCTGATTCGGGATATAAGTAATAAGATTTAGGGTATTCTAGTTATCGGGAAGTTTTTATATATTTATATTCGTTATCTAGTTTTATAAAAATCTTTTCGTTTTATTTAGGTTAAAAGTTATTATTTTCTTTAACTTTAAGATATATAAGACAATCGTCGATATAATAAGCGGTAAAATATAACAACTTATGCTAACTTTTTCGTAATTTGGTATATACCGTATATTTAAAAAGCTCGTAAAGCTTTAAGGATAATTATCCATAATTGCTGGTATCGGGTCGGAACTATCCTTTTTTATCGTATATCTTATATTAAAATATATTAAGATAATAGGAGCATCTTAACTTTATGGCTATCCTGGAAGCTATTTATTCCGGATAATATTTACAAACTTTAATTTTAAAGTCCTAATAAATAAGGCAATCCTTATACTTTAAGATATCGTTCTGGATCTAAATGGTAATAATAATAATAAATTCTGGCTAAAAAAAAATCGAGCTAACTTTATTTTCTTTTTTTTTTACCTTATTATCGGTTTTTTGTTTAACCGTTTTGGCTTTTTTTTGGAATTAAAGAATTCCTCCTTTCTTAAAGTTCCTTTTTGCGGGAAAACGATACTTACTTTTAAAATACCCCTTTTTACTATAATTAAAATACTCGATATTAAACTTATCTTTTTAAGGCTTTTTCGAAATAATGCTTATTTCCTTTTAAAGCTTACCCTTATTTTTCTTAATTCGGCTATTAAAACTTTTATTATTATTTCGTTTATTAGTTCCTTTTTTTTCGAGGTACCGGTTAAAGGTACGTCGATTAACGATAATTACTTTATCGATATATTTTTTAAAGGATTTTGTTTTACGTATTATGTACATTTCGTTTTTAACTTAAGGTTTTAAATTATCGTAAAAAGGATAAAATAACGCGTTTTCGGGTAAATTAAAAATTACGGTTAAGCGGTTAAATTCCGTCGTATATTTTGTAATTAACTTAGTTTGATAAAGGAAATATAATTATTTTATTGCATATTATTTTTTATCTGGGTTTTTAAACATAACTTATATTCGGTCCTTAAAATAACGGTAATTATTAAAGATATAATTGGTAATATTTAAGAATTTCTTAAGGTAATTCTTTAGGTAATCCTTTATGATAAGTTCGAACTATAAGAAAATTTATCTAATAAGTAACTGGAAAATGGCCATTATTTTCTAATAATCCTTTATTAAAAAGTTTTAATAAAATTTAAAGTAAATTTTGGCTTAAACGAAAAATTTTTCCATATCTCTAATTCCGTTATAAGGCTTCGGGGTAATTAGCTTATAACCCTTAATTTCCGACATTCTATAATAGCTAGGGGGTAGGATAATAGCTTCGCGGTATCGATTAAGGCCGAATAATAAAGGTACTAGGGTTTTTTCTTTTATTCTTCGGGTAGGTTAAGCCATTCTTTTTCTGAAAGGTTAAGGTCTTTTTTTTCTGTCTTTTTCCAGGGCTTGGATTTTGCGTAACAGGATTTCCATTTTCTTTTTAGGAAAAAGCTTTCTTTCCTTTCCTTTCGGGCCCTAAGGTTTCTGGACTACTAGCTCTTCCTCCTTTTCCGAATTTCCTTAAACTTTAATAATATCCTTTAAAACCGGGGTTGGCTACTAGGTTTATAAAGAAAAAGGTTCTTTTTTATTTCGAATTATAAAAGGCATAATATTATCTATTAATTAAAAAACTTTTTCGATAAAAAGTAGATTATTTAATCTGGTTATTAATCCCTTACTGGCTTATAACGGGGATCGGGTATATTATTTATCTTTTAAACGTCGTTCTGTAATATCGTTTTTATTAAGTTTAGGAAAGTTTATACCTAATTAGGTTTGGAATTATCCGTTAATTATTAATTAAAAAGCTATTAAAATGTAACGAACCTGTTATATATCCACCTGGAAATATAAGCAATATTCGAAATAAGGTTTTGATTTGCAGGTAATAATAAGGCGAAAAATAATTTGTTAAAAGTTTATTCGTTAAAAAAATTTAAAAATTTTTCCTTTAATTAAAAAACGGTATAGTTGCCTTTAATCGAAAACTTAGATTGATAATTAAAGAACGAAACTAAGTAAGTGCTATTTATATGGGAAACCGGTTCGTTATATATCCAATTATCTTTCAATGAATGTGTCGTGGATCTATGTGATCTATGTAATCTAGTCCCAGATCACCTAGATCACCTAGATCACTTAAGGGCCAAGCCCCTTGGCCGACCTTTAGCCGTAGCGCACTCCCGCGCTAGGCCTTAAAGGTAAGACCTTGGGACGAGAACACTGTTCTCGTAACATTATAATACGCCTTGTAAACCTTGTTTTCAAATCTACAACGAAAACAAGAAAACTTCGACGACATAGTAAAACCAAAACGTTCGATACGTTTTAAAAGAACCAAAACGTTAATACGTTAACGAAAACAACATTTTTTAATACGACCTGATATAATAAGTATAAAAAAGGAAAAGTTACTTACCAAAATTAACAAACAAACAAATTAATCTTTAAAAGCAAAAATCCTAAAAAGGAAAAATCGTATTATAACCTAACAATTTTAGCTGCAACATACACAGTCGGATCTTCAAAACTACAGCTCCGACCTAAGCTCGGACGTTACGTAATTAACTTAAAGGACTTAACGGACCTTATTAATCCAAAGGCCTTAAGCCGATCAAGCTATAAAAGGGTTTAAAAGAACTTAAAGGAACTTAAGTAATAAAAAAGTTTAAGCCGCTTAAGCACCTTAAGCCAAAACGAGGATATATACGCTCGTTATTACCATAACTTAAATAAATCACCAGCTTGTAATATAACTTGGTTACCCAGATTACCTTTAACAATCTGCTATTACCAGACGTAACTATTGAACGTATCATTGCTCAGTTTCCCACGACACTACTGCTAACATAAACCGTACGACTAGGTTTAATAGTTGGTTAAACCCCTTAGCCGTCACACTTCAGCTTTATATTACGAACGTAACGTTTAATATATCTCGATTAACATAACATTTAACCTATTACGTAATTCGTTAACTATTCGGCCTGCAGCTAAAAAAAGACGCTTACATTTTGTTAATATAAGTTATATCGTTAAGAAATCAAGGGCCATATTAAAAAGGTAAGGATATTTTACGCTTTTTCGTATCCAATATGTAATAAGGTCTTAAACTTCCCGATCCCCAAGCTCGAAATCCATATACCAAGCCTTATATTTGTTAAAGGTATCCCAAGCTTTTATATTAACCGAATCATCTGATCTTACGGTATTAAGGCCATATCGTAACTATTCGAAGCGTTATTATAATAAGTTATAATAACGCTTCGCTTTTTTAGCTGGTCGCCTATATTCCGCCCGTAGCAATACCTTTATATAAGCGTATCCCTTTAACTATATACCTTCCACCTAATCGCGAACGTATTAAATCCATTCGGGATAATCGGCCTAATTCTTTTCAAATTAACGCTACCGGTATACAGGATAAAGCGTAAAGGTAATAATATATATCGGGGTCTTTTTTAATTTCGTATAATAATCGTTTAGCTTTAACCAGGTTAAGTTAAGGTTCGCAGTTATATATCGCGAATCAGGAAGGTTTTTAACGCGTACTTTAAACTTTTCTAACGTATTAAGAAGAAATTCGAAGCTTAAGATTATATCCTATATGTTGCCGTATAAGCTTAACTATCCACGCTTTCGTAACCGCCGTATGCCGTTACCTGCGAAAATCTTAACCGTATTTTCGTAATATATAAAGATATCCGCCGTAAGCTTCAGGATTTTCTAATCGTAATTTATTAGCTGATTTTCCGCTTATAAGATATAAGGTACAATAATACCCCTTCGTATACGCCTTTTTCGTATATAATTTTCCATCTTTTATTCGTATCTATACCTAAAAATTAACATATTAAAAAATAAGCGTATCGTAAGCGCTTAACGGATTATCTATAGATACGAAAATTAACGCGTTATGTTATTAAGTTTTATATTAAAAAACTTTTACGCTTTAATTTGTAAGTTAATAAAAGCGGTAATTTAATCCCGCCTAAATAATCCGCAGTATATTAAAAAGTTTATCCAAATAATATATAATAACAACTAGGTTATAAAGCTTTCCGATAAGGCCCTTCTTACGCCAAAACTCGTATTCGGCAGTAATAAGCGGTTTTTTGCCGTATATGCAAACCTCGAACGCCTTAATATCGTGGCTAAATAATAACGCTTTCGCAAAAAGGTTAAGCGTATGGCCTATATAACGGCCACGGCGGTAAGCCCCGTTAAAGCCAAGCTTACCACCGATCATCTTTATTACTATATCGTTATTCTTCGCGTTATCGAAGGTAAAGTAACCGATCTTTTTTTTTTAATTCCGTAGGTATTAATTACGTTAAAAATCTTTACGGCTATATTAGCGCCTATATAACGTAACGTTATATTAAGTAACTTCAAGGTTAATTTATAAGGCTAATTCTTTTTATCGCGGAGAAAATAATAAATTTTACAAAACGAATGGTAATTACCTAACCTCTAGCCGTTAAAGGTAATATAAATAAAACCCGGCGAACGTAATAATACCTTTATTATTTATTACTTATATTCGTAAAAGGCGCAAGTAATAAATGTTCTAACAGTAATAACAAAAATGTAAATATCTTAATTTTTTATATAAAGGTTAAATATTCGAAAATAATTCGCAGCTTTTTTTCTTTAACGATAGTAAATGGATAATTCTTTTTAACAATCCAGTTAATTAAAAGGCGACAGAACTGCCTTTTATCGAAATTTTAATTAACGTATTAACAAAGGTTTAATTGCGAAGGTTATAAGCGGTAAGTCCGAAATAATCGAAAATAAAAGGGAATTAGGAAACTTTTCGCATTACTTTCGTACGCGCTTTAACCTAACTTTAAAATCGTAGCTTCGTTTTTTCTTTAAAAGCCGCAATTTTATACATATGATAAAAATAATTTATATAATTTTATATACCGCGTATTAAAAAGGCGGCAGGCTTAAGGTACTTCTTACAAATATATACCTTATATACCTATTTGCGCTTTCCGGCGCGTTAAATATCGTATCCGAATTGTTACGACCATGTCGTTATATCCCTTATCCGTTTAAACATCGTATACCCTAAAAACGCGGCCCAAAGATGGCGTTTAAGGTTTTTATCGTTAATAGTAGGCGTTAAGCTTAGGGAAAAAGGCGGAACAGACGTACCACTAAAGGTGGATATTTCGAAGGGCGGCGGAAAAGATTATATATCGTCGTTAAAAATAATAAAAAGGTTTAAAGCGTCGTATTTTAAAGCCATAATAACGGTAATATATGCAGATTAAAATTAGGCAGGTTGTAGGTTTGTTAAATTATTACAAAGCGCGTAATATTGCTATATTAATCGAAGGGTTCGCGAACGCGTAAATTTTTCAATTTAAAGGTTTTTAGCCCTATTTCGCAGGTTAGTAAAAATTATATTAATTTTTTAATAAATAATAAGGAAAATAATATAAGGATTACCAGGTTAACAAAAAACCGGGCGAAAAATAGAAAGTAATTATATAAGTATTAAAATATTAAAATATTCCTTTTGCGAAAAACCGTACATTATTTCGAAATATTAAAAATATATTAAAACATACTTAAAATATATAGTTCCTAAATATTACGTATATTAATCCTGTTTTTCTGCTAAGTAACCTTATTAATAGCTTTATACTTTAACCCAGCCGAATTCAATTATACCTTCGATATTATAGCTAAATAAAATCGCAAAAAAAGGACTTTATAATTAAATTACCCTAATCGAGGGCTTTATAATAATATCACTTTTATTATCTTAATTATTATATATCATTAAAAGAGCTAAATTATCGTAAAGTTAACATGTTTTGCATATAAAAACCGAATAAGAATAACATGTTTATTAATAAGTAACCCACATTTAACGATACAGTTATCTCCTTAAGCCAAGCCCGGTATCAAAATAACCGCAAAAAATTAAGGATTTTAAAGATACCACTTTTATCATCAGGCGACAAATATGTCCAAAGTTATAAGGGAGTAATAGGTTGAAATGTCAGACATTTCCGGGTAGGTGAGATACTTTATGTGGCGGTATAAACAGCCACCTGTTAGTATCACCACTTATACAACTAGGCCTCACTAACAGCGGGACCTACACCGCCACGAGAACCACTTATTATGGACACGATGTCCATCCATCAGGCCTTCAAATGGGTGGATGTCCATATCAGAAAGGGCTAAATGGGTGGCGTGGGCTTGGCGGTTGCGCAACCGGTGGACTTCGGTGGAGTTGCTTCGACCTCTGGAACAAGGGATCGTATCGGCTCCACCAGCCTCGGATGCTGCCACATCCCATTATCAGCCCGGATCATTCGTTTCATTACGAAGGCGTCTGGGTTTTCAGCTAGCTTACCCGTGCAATAGCGTGCACAATCTTCGCCGCTCAAGTCCTGCTCAGTATACGTCCCTCGCATTATCCTCCTATTTGTCCTTAGCCACAGATATTTGGAGAGGAAAGCCATGCCGTAGATATTACCATAACTGCCACCGGCAACACGAGCTGGATTCTGTATCAGGATTGCAGGGATTATGGAGGGCGGCTTCGCTGCCGTTTGGGTAGTAGCATTTGCTAACGACCGACGAGATGTAGAACAGTAGCTCAAGCAATACTGGGAGGATCAGAATGGTGCTGCCCATTTTCTCAAAGATACGCAACAAGTACGCGATATTCTATATGGGTGAAAGCGAAAGGCCTTGGGATTCATATTCTCCTAATTATTTGAATCATGGACAGCCAGCTCACCCTCGACCGAAGTATTGGCGAATGGGGTTCTGGGGGCCGTTTCCGATTAGACCAACCCAACGGCCATAAGAGACGCAATAAATATAGCCTGAGACGCCGGTGGGGACGAATTAATACTAGTCGTTTAGAGAGAAGCTCCCCTGCCAAAGTCTTCGGCTTACCCTTACTGAGACTTACTGGCTCACTAAAGGGTGTCGAATGGTATACTCCGTATGGATCAAGCTCGGTGGATTGCGGAGAAGTCTGGAGTTGGAGGCGGTGCTGCGGAAGTTCCTTGGTGGCGCTTAAGTGGTGGTCACGATAGCCGCGCCGAGAAAGCAAAACGACGGGGTGAGTTTTGATAAGCCGTTCTGTTAAGTAATTTGTGCTTTGGACGCAACTCCATGTAATGATATACCGGTAAGCCATCGACTAGAGGGTTACCCCTGACAGGTGTATGGCTAGATTACGCTTGCCAAAGACAGGATACTGACTCCCTATTATTAATGAACTGAAGCGGCGTCCTGTGTACGGTTGATGAATGTCCAGCGGTGTAGCCTCTGATTCCGTAATAAGTTTTCTGACGTACTCTGGCAGCATTGACTATATTCAGGTGGGTGCGGCTTTCCACAGATCATACCGTCTGTTTTCCAGACAGTATAAGGTCTCCAGTTTATCATGACAAGCTATATCCCTACGTATATCCCCTTGCTTGATAGCCGGTAGGTGCGGACAGCCTCTTTTCATCATCAAGGTTTGTGTGGTCATTTCAAAAGCTTCGTAACACGGCCTCCGCTGGCACGGTGATAGAGTTAACGAGGAGAACTATCAAATTTACTTGAGAGTATGTGTGGAGACCCCGTGCTTTGTCTGTTTCGCCGCTGACCTAGTCAATAGCTTCAGAGAGCTTGCTCTGCCGCTTATAGCTGGGGTGATCCAGAAAATATCGTTTGCTGTCCTCTACGTGAGGATACTCCCAGAACGGGGCTTAGTAAGCTGAACAATGCTTCTTGCATGCCAAGCCGTCGAAGAAATATTTGTCGTGCTTTTCAACTGCAAACCTGTTGCGAAAAGGTGGAATCCCCAGACGGACGGCTCTTTCTTCAACTTAATGGTACTCTGCTGGACTACCGTGAGTGATACACAGACTGGAAAACCGACGGGGACAGCTGAGCTGATATCATTTCTAGTTCCTTTTAATCTCACCACCGATCTGATACTCTCCATCGAGCTCATAACCGTTTAGGTGGAAACTCTAGATACCTCCGGCCAAGAAGATTGGTATTATCCTCAAGTTTCGTTGAGCTTACTGTAAATGCTTGTATTTCGCCGAAACGACATTTGCTAATTCTGGATGGTACAGGGCCACGGCAATTTCCGTTATGCGCATCTATAATGTACACCACATCGGCTAGGACGATACTTGTACGTCTCTCTTCTAGTTCTCGAGCTCATGATAGTTGAATAATTCGGCATAGACCATTTAAAAGAGGGTTGCAATGGTCTCAGCTGAAATCTGCGCTCTGATAATCTGCTCACGTATCCCATCGGTCCGGTGGGTGGCCATCATGGTACCAGGTTTAATGAGTTTACTTAACCTCCCGTCACGCCACAATTAACAGCACTCCCATCCTGGCCCGAGACGGGGGAGGTTTCTCTACGGCTTCATAGCAGCAGCCGAGGACGGAAGGTGGGGACACCAGCCCCCTTACCCTCGAAACTTTGCATGTAACACAGTTGTTGACACAAAGCGCATTGTAAGGAACACGCGCAATCGAACACATCGAAGAACCCGAGAGCCAGAAACCGCGGCAGGGCGGCCGCGTTCGGCATGACAAGCCGGAGGCCATGGTCGACTGATCGGAAGGAGGAGCACCAAAGAGATCCTCCCGCATCAGATGGATAAGACCGGTATTATCGCGGTCACTCAGAAGTTCATCCACTGACCGCGATGACCCATATTTTGTATGCATTGCCGCATATTTAAGCTCCTAGCAGGATACAGATACTGTCTAGCAGACGAGGCTTCATCGCTATTGTGGTGATACCCAATGAGTAAACAAGCTGCTACTAAGCGACATTCATGACTCGGATGAGATGTGAGAGCCGTTACAGGCCAATAGAGATACCGTAATAAAACAATATTGGAACGTAACTCATAATTATGGGCACGGGTACGTCGTCGTTGGTCGACCCCTTCACAAAATCCTTCAAAGAGGAGAGTATGGTTACCTGTTTTAGGACCATGCTACTGTCTGACAATTTTTGTAACGTAAAGGATGTCAAGTCTATCTGATTATCACAGGAAATCAGGGAGCAGGTGTAAACAACGGCTTTTACACGTATGATATTGCTCCAGGCGCAACCAGTTATCCATTTTCCGATGCATTCATTCTAATTTGTAGAGTCTCAGGCGACCATCATGTATTCATATTATCGGACCTAGCTAAGTTTAGACCCATATCATATCGAGATCTGTAAATCGTACCGCTTGAGCCAACTCGGTACTTAAACTCTTTGACCAGTGCATCTCTTGTATGTTGAAGGCAGAATACATCTGAATGGCTGCAAATCAATAGAAAGCAGTTGATTCATGTGATACGATCTAGCCCCAACAGTTCGGCCCCTATATGGAACTGCCTACAGCCACCTCCTGCATCGCTCTCTGTCAGAAAAAGTGGTGCAACAGCGTGAAAGGCGGAAAAAAGTAGCAGTCTCGCAGGTAGGTAGCAGTAGATTAGACCAGTAACGCCTGCCTCTTTTCCAATATGTGAGAGGAAAGGGCCCTATATATACACCTAACACCCCTGTATAACCCCTGTATAGCCCCTTTTCTTGAAGATTCCACATTGGTACGTGACACTTTCTCTCTGCTACAGTAGTTTTTATACTTGTATAAAAGACGTATCACTACCACCCGATCAGGAGTTGGGTCCTTCTAGAGGTCAACAAGATAAATCTACTTCTTCAGTTGCAAATGCATTAGTGTGTTGATGGCAGAGTCTCATACATATCAAAGTCACTGTGGCAGCCCACTTTCCAACAATTGCCAATGAATGAAGAAGCTACCTTTCATTACCAAATCTGATAGTCGGTGTAATACGAATGATTACCGAAGAATAAAATGCTCATTTAGAGAAGCCGCAAGCATTTCTGGTAGACTTACGGGTACGCCTTCAACTAACTCCTCAAAGTCTTCATACTTTTGTCCTGTGGTGAGCTATACGTGAAAGGGTGGGATAAGTCTGGGATTATTTAATTGTTAGGTCATATGAGACTCTGACATCACGCACTGAAGCACATATGGCTGAATGAATAAGATATTATCTGGTTGACCTCTAAGAGGTCCTGTCTAGAAAGGGAGGGTAGCAGAGCTTCCTTAAGTACACATAAAACAGTCGCAACTGAGGAAAGCGACACCGGAGACAACCAGAAGCCTCCTCCACTAGTAGCAAAGCTAGCTAAGCCGTGGCTTAGCTAACAGATCTAGACCTTCAGCTAGGTCTGACAGGTCATTGCCTCCCCTTTGGATTTACCTACACCTCTCACCTGCTGCAACACTCAGAAGCCAAGCAACATCCATCAGTCACGCCGCCTCCAAGAACTGCGAAGATGGCTACTGCGTCCTTCCAAAGGTTCGCAAGTTTAAGAAGTCAAAGTCAGTTTTATTTGTATTTCTGTACTGATTTACTTTTCCAAATAGTATTCTGGAATCCAAGCTCGTCCAGTTCGTCATCGGCCCCGAGAAGAAAGAATTCCTAGTCCACGAGTATGCTGTGTCAAGCTTGTCCAAGCCTCTTGACCGTCTCCTAAACGGGCAGATGAAAGAAGCTACCGAGGGTCGCGTTGTGTGGGATGACATGGATGAAGCCGCATTTGTCCGTTTTATCCAGTGGGCATACTCAGGAAGCTACACGGATCCCGAACCGGTTATCTTCACAGACTCGTCCGTCATCGCCACTTCGACTGCCGAAGACGGCAAAGTGGCAAAAAATGCTACTGCTACAGCAGGTGCAGGAAGTTCAGTCACTATTGCACTTGAAGAGGATGCAGAATCTGTCGTTTCGTTCGTTCATCGACCAAGTTGCTCACTATGTTACCCCACGGTCCCCATCTACCCATCTAGTCGCAGGCCCAAATGCGAAAAGTGCCCCGACCCACGAAAGAAGAGGCAAATGGTAAATGGATTCATATCCAGCTCCTTATATGCATGCTCCACGCACTCGTCACCGCCTCGGCAGAATAAGAAATACGACGAGAACTACGCTCTGGTCTTTCTCGCCCACGCCCGCCTATACGTCATGGCTGACAAATACGACCTTCCTCAGCTGAGTGAGCTGGCACTTCACAAACTTTGGGCGACGCTGAAAATCTTCACTCCATATCCCAGCCGCCTCGGTGATATTGTTTGCATGATCACCTACGCTTTTCATTCCTTCTCGGAGTCAGCCGAAGGTGATAAGATGTGCGATATGCTGGTGCATTATTCAGGATGCATCTATGAGAACCTCACCGCAAACGACGGGTTCAAGACTCTGGTGGAGGAGTACCCCTTGTTCACCCATGGCTTGATGAAGAAGATTGCCGAACGCCTCTCATGAAGTGGATCCGCCGGAGATGGGCGTTGGGTCATGTCGATGAGGACACTGGGTCACGACGGAGGAGGAGCACAGAATGTGTCAGGGAAAGATGGTAGCACCGAGCGAAAGGCAGGAAACTAGCTGTGAGGTAGCAATAGGTATAACCATTAACCCCTGTCGTTCCTAAATATCTGAGGGGAGAAGCCCCATATATATAGCCGTAAGACCCTTGTCCAGAAGGTTTCGACCGTATCCCGACATTAGCACCTGACAGAATGTGGCACTATGCCCAGAATTAATAGATCACGGAGCTATCTCTGGTATGGTGCAGGTATGTCCGTTGCCGCACTTAGTCGAGGGGGACCTTTAAGGTAGCTATACTTGTTGGGTCTGGTTTGACCTGATATTAAATACGATAAGTACACAGGATCAGGGTGGTTTTCAAAGATGAGACGCAGTAACCCATTGCTCCTCTAGCAAGAGGACTCCGATTGCTGACCCCTTTCTTTCCTTCCAAGAGAATGATTCCCATACTTGTAAGCAGGTAGTCTCAGGGCCAGCTCCTCAAAGTATTACGCTTTTATCCCGATGCCATGAACGTCATGCATTCCCTCGAGTCTAATGCCAAAGAACCAATCTCATATTAAGCTTTATGTGCACATACCGGAAACTGTGAAACCGCACACAAAAAGCCAATCGTGAATCGAAAGTTGAGGTCCAGCAACAGCCCAAGACCACGCCTTTGAGTAACCCCTATTTTCTCTCCTCGTTTCTCCAAAGACCATAAAGATCGGTGTCTGACTCGAGCTACGTACTCTCTAGGAAACTAGCCTTTAGCCAATTTTATGCTCTTCCTGTGTTGTGGCGAAAAATGGCATTGCATATCATAGAATTCAGCTCGTCGCCGCGGGTTGCCATTGTCACGTGCCAAGGTGTGACACCCTTTCGGGGGCCCAGCGCCCAACCAGCGAGGGTCTGGTTTGTGGATATATATAGGAGACTTCGCCCCAAGTAATTAGGAGAAGGCAGGCATTAATGGTCACCCATTTACTATCTATACTACGAACTACCAACTATGCTGCTTTCTCTGTCTTTCACTCCGTACTTCACTCTTTTCTCTGACACTCAGATAAGCTTTTAGGAATCTCCATGCGTATATCAAAGGAAAGCTGTTCCATTTTAACGAAGAGCAGTAATCAAACCAACCGATTCTATGCGCCACGCACTGGTTTCTTTGTTTGCGTTGTCATTCGAGGGTGACGATAGGTTCGTCAGGAGTGGTTGGATTTGCCTACTTGTGCTAAGAAAAGAGTTATTTCTTCAGCTCGGCATATGCGGAAAAGCTGCAACTGACTCGGTAGCCTAATATGACGACTCAAATCGCTGAAGAATATATTAGAGATCATTGTCCCTGCTCTGGGTGCGTTTAGCTAATTGTAGTAAATGCTGAAGCAATGCCTTCTCACGTCCCAACACGTCTTGCCAAACGTACGACCGCGAACCTGCTCTCTTCGGCCAACACTCTCAAATCTCTCAGAATCCTATCTGAATATGAAGCGCTTTCTCTGGCGCGGGGCGGCAATAGGCCTCCTCATAACGCAAGCTGTGCGACAACAAGGCGTATCAGATTCCGAAATTTCTGACCTCGTTGCCAGTGGGGTTCAGGCAAGAAGAGCAGAGTAAGCATCATTTTCACAATGGAAGGCGGTTTCAGTGACTCCGGGATTTAGGCGTTTCTTCTATCTCTACTACGGGGGCATAGGGGGAGCGGATTAACTGCCACACCACCGTTCCCAGTGAGGACCAGTGCCTTGTCGACAGCGGGTGGAATTACTCTTTGCCACCGCCTTCCGGCTCCGCACGCTCTAACTCAGTTCCAACGGAAAGCGGAACAAGCCCTCCTTGTACCTCAAGGCCAGATGGGGAAGCGAGGACTCAGCAGTGTCCTCTATCTAGACGGGCCCGGGACTAAGCTCGAGGAATTCCACGGCTCCTACACTGTTGAAGCCGAGGGCGTTGAATGGGTAGATCCGGACAGGCTTGAGGAGCGCGCGAAGACCTACGCCGGACCACGTAAACTTACCTTGGAAGGGGCGGCTGGGGGCGGCCTGGGCTTCCGCCAACTGATGCGAGCAGGCCCGGCGGCTATGGAGGAATAATTGAAGATCACAACACTTAAACCTGCTTGGGGTCTGTTCTTCGGCACGGCTTCCTCTCACTAAATGAATATAATAAGCTCGATAGATAGCTAAATATTAATATATATTTAAAATAATAAAAAGCCCCCGGACTCGTTTCTTTGCAGACTTCGAAAGTGGTAAACTCGTAGTCGCGCTGTTATTCCTGAAGATATCAAAGAAGTAATATGCTACTATGAGGGGTGTGCAAGTCTCGAGAAACATACTCCGATTGATGCATATGTACGTAACCCTTGCTAGGTCCATCGGAGCCTTCCATGTTCTAGGTAGCCTCGAATGAACATCTACCAAATCATCGAACTGCGCAACTAGAACACTACAACAGCCTTGACTCGGGAGTTGTGCAGCGTCCACAAGCAACATCTCCCGCGTGATGGTCTGATACATATTGAATTACGGCCGCGAAGGCACCACCAAAATCCCCACCATGGACGCGCCGCCGGTGAAGCTCTCGGAGCTTCTACGACACCCAGACGACCTGGATAAGATACCCGCGATGAAGCTGGAATTCACGCGCAAGAAGAATGCTGTTGACTCCCAACTACGCGCTGGTCTGCGCGACCAACTAGAGACCACCCAGACTGGAATGAACGGCCTCACCGACGGCCAGAAGACTGTACAAGCTATCAAGGAGGAAATGATGAAGATCGACCAATTGTGCTCCGAGTCGCAGAACATGATCAAGGACTTTGCCAGCATCAATCTCGTGTCGCAGGCCCACCGGAATTTTGGCGCCGTCGAGGCCATGGTCGAGAATCTCGAGACGTTTAATACTCGCCTAAACAGGGTCGAGATTATGTTGAAGCAGGACGAGGAAGACAAGGAGACCATGCCGAACCTACTCAATGTGCACTACGAGCTGACGCAACTGCGGAATATCCGAGATGACGCGATGGAGCAGATAGAACGAGCCGAGGACCCGAGCCTTCAGTCGACACTGGAGGATTACTTCGCACGGTTGGACGACGCCATTGAGTGGTTCGATGAGCATGTCGGTCTTATTGCGCTCAACGTCATCAACCTGGTGGTGGCAGACAATACTGGACTCGTCGTACGTCTTGCCATTATCGTCGAAGCCGAAGAGAAGAGTGATCAGAGGGTAGAGGCCCTACAAGAGGCATTGAAGGACCATAGAGAGATGGCCTTCCGGTTCCAAAGCATCACCGACGGCGCCAAGAAGGTTCGAGGATACAAGAAAAAGTTCTTGGAAGCGATCGCCATCAACGCCAAAGGTCAGTTCGCCGAGATCAGGGAAGAGTTCCTGGGAGATCCGACAAGGCTGGACAAGTCAATGAGATGGTTCTTCAACGATCTTAATGCGGTCAAGCAAGGGATGGTACCTCTTATGCCTAAGAAATGGAAGATCCTCAAGACCTTCGGCGACATATATCACCAGCTGATGCACGATTTCTTGATCGAGCTGATTGAGGATCCTGAATCCAGCTCTGCGCATACGTTGGAGATAGTCAACTACCCAGAGAAATACTACAAAAAGATGAAGAGGCTTGGGTTCGATGAAAGCGAGCTCAAGCCCCACGTAATCGATAACCGGGAGCAGGAGCTGGTCAAGGACTTCCGACAACTCATCATCAGGTTCCTTGACGAATGGATCGAGAGGATATTTACCCAAGAGACGCGCGATTTCGCAGACCGCAATGTGGAAGGCTCGAATCTGGACCAAGACGAGTACGGATATTTCCGGACCAGGCATTTAGTCGACATGTGGCGAATGCTTCGGGAGCAGGTGGATGCCGCGGGCAACTCGCAGAGGACAGACGTTGCAGAGGGTGTTATAGATGCGATGTTCCTTCGATTGCGTGACCGGCAGCAGTCATTGCAGAAGATGCTGGAAGACGAAGCGGAAAAATACGAGTCCGGCGCCGTCCTGGATTTAGAAGGTTTCCAACCCCTGCAGGACTGGCTTATTGCTACTGCCAACGACCAGATGGCCTGTATAGACGATAACGAGGAGGAGGGTAAGTGGGGATACCTATCAAGCTTCAAGCAGAAATTTGAGCCGCTCGTCACACCGCAATACCTGGAGCGATCCGAGGCCGAAATCGACACGCTACGCGACGGCTATGTCGATCTCAGCACGTGGTGTCTCAACAAGTTCGTCAAGCTTGTTATTGCCGTGGACTTCAAGTCCGTCATGTCAACGTTCTTCACGCCGAAGTGGTACGAGACGGCGGCGATGCGGCAGATGATCGTGACGTTCGAGGAGTACGTCAACGACTACCAGCAGGTGCTCCACCATTCGCTGGTGGAGATCTTTACAGAGATCTTCGCCGACGAGCTGCTGGTGCGGTACCTGATGAGCGTGCGCAACCGGGGTGCCAAACTGCGGCGCAGCGACCCCTTCTCCGACAAGGTCTTCGACGACATTTCGACAGCCTTCGAGTTCTTCAACACGCTACCGAACCCGGACTCGATCAAGCAGACCTGGCGCGTCACCGAGTGGTTCCTCAAGCTGCTGCAGGAGCCCAAGGAGAACATCCCCAATGTCTTCGCCGGCTTCAAGTCCCTCTACTGGGACCTCCAGATCACCTGGGTCGAG
The DNA here is from genome assembly GCA_004154915.1 of Monosporascus ibericus. Lineage (NCBI taxonomy): Eukaryota > Fungi > Ascomycota > Sordariomycetes > Xylariales > Monosporascus > Monosporascus ibericus. The sequence continues at coordinate 5,447 of QJNU01000513.1, read as the reverse complement.
GCCGTGCTCCGCGCGCGCGACGACTTCGAGAGGAGCATGCTCAATGGGATCAAGGCTCGAGCCGCACAGATGGAGGTCGTTAGGGGCCCTGAGACGATCATGGGGAAGGTCAAGTAAGCGTCATGTGAATGAGGGCCTTCATACTGGTGCGACGTTGAGAGGGCGGCTCCTTTGCTCGGCATTATACTCTTTAATGGGATGGTCTGGTCGAGCGGTGGGCCCAATCACATTCCTGTTTCGGCGAGGCCCCTTTACCTTGTATGTGCGGGATGGAAGAAGAGCAGGCAGTGGCGTTTAATAGTGATTTATTACAGCACGCATGACGGAGTCCAGGGGTTGCCCACGGGCATCATTATCAAATCTATGTAGATATAGCGAGGATGTGAACGAAGGTCACGTTTGAGAACCCAAAGTAGGGCCGCTTAGGACAGGTTAATCCAGTATGTTAACACCATGAGAAATATTATCTCCGAGTCTGCTTGCTAAGTTATTTTTGCTTTTGAGCTTTGTATTCGTCGCAGATATCTGAAAAATGAATCTCCTTGAGTGCGGCTGATCATGTATTGGTTGAATTTTGGCCGTGGTATATTACCAATAGGAAGAAAAGATATTCCTCAGTCTAACGTTCACCTAGAATCCTCCATGAGTTCCTATAGGACTTACAACCAACCCAATGGGACCAAGACGCCAAGCATACATTTTGCGCTGACCACTAGACTACACCACCTGGGCTTCGCCGGCAACACCGCGTCTGGCTTCTTGTCGTGGCACCACTTGCTACCTACCTCGGCATCTATACTGCCTCAGGTGTGGGTTGCCTGAGATATAGGAAACTGTCTTCAGGCCACTCCGCATATCTTTCGGCCTTTACGCTGGCATATGCGCAGAACGGGGTCGCGCGTAGCCAGAGGACCAACAGTTATTCGCCCTTGACCTTCCTACTTCAAGTATGAGAACAGGCACCTATATCTATACCTACACTTTTCGTTGAAGCACACCCATAGAGATAGGTAACTCCCACGTATGTAACTGATGGACATCTTGGCAATTTAGATTATAGACTGCTATTTTCATGTCCACCTAAGTGTACGAATGAGGCGTGGCACACAATGTTGTAGCTCCATTCGTTACGAACTGCAGAAGCACTCATAAGCAGGATACGACAGCCCGATGATCAGCTTCAACTCAAGAGTTATATTGTTCCCAGAGCCCCGACGTTTTACTCGGCCTCCTGAAAGCCGTATGTGATACCTCATTGTAGGGGATTCCCACTCACCTTATCTTGTCGGCCACGTTACGAAGCACGTGAGATGCTGTGACCGGGACGAAGCTCGATTCGTTGACGTCAGGTCATAACGGAGGGCCACACCAGCAGTTCCGAATGGCATCCTAGTCTGTTACGGCAGTAGAATATCAACATCATATTGCCTAGGGTTACGGCGCAGTCAGTAGGAGAGGAGGATCGACCAGTAAAGTACGTACATATCAGCAGTCCTGACGGCCATTATGTATGGCTCACCAGTCTGTAGGCGTCTTTACCAGACGAAGAACATTGGAGAGGGGAAGCTATGTGCCAGAAGTAGTATCGGAAGCCGGTATAAGTTCAGGGGGGCCTTGAAACATTGACGGTAAGGCATCTCCTGGAAATAAAAAAGGAACTGAACATCGAGCTCCCCCTTTCCAGCTTTCGAGATCCATAAGGTTTCGGCCGGGCGTACTCCGTATGTGATATATACAAGGCTAGAACAAGCAAGCCTGCGGGTAAAGGAAGAAATTAGTACGCCCCGGGAGGAAAAGACACGGATGAAATAGCTGGCGGGAGGCGGCTCTATCAGAACTGCCGCAGATTGGAGACAAGCTCCTCTAACAGGCGACTGGCCACTCATTGCATCCGATACGACGTTCCCTTCCTGAAGTAGTGGTCGCTGGACATGATGTAACCCACGAGGTCCCCGGCTAAACGGGAGATCTGCCTCCCCCACAAAGCTTGATTCCGGCAGTGCTGGGTGGCCGGCCGGGTACCTCGTCTTACGGACAAGGGCCACGGCGAATTGCTCTAGGAAGGGTATAGAGGATTCGCTTCGATAAATATATAATGGGTTGAAGTACGTAATCCACCATTCTTGTTGAGGGATGGGTATTAGCTGAAAGTTTGTCGGTCCGCACAGAGCGTCTCGACCTGTTGTACAGACAGCAGAGCCTCAACCACTTGCCCCGTCCGTGGCATCTGGGACGGCCAAGGCTTAGATCTCAGCCGCCAGAATGCGGAGTATGCCTTGGCCGTAACGCAAGCGGAGAGCCGCCCAGAACTGTAGATTGCTCGATGATTTAGGCGAAAGGCCGCCAAGGGGCCAGGCCGGGTGTGAGTGTGTGCGACGGGAGAATGGAGAGGTACAAAACGAAAGAAAAGATCCCGCTTTTAATGGAATGACAAGACCTGTTGAATGACTTGATAGAGCTCTGATAGAGTTCGCGTTGTCCATCGTAGTCACCTGCGTATCACTGCACAGGGGACTAAAATGCTCCTCACGACCATTACTGCGGCGGTCCTGCCGTCCTTCGCTATTGCAAGCGCGATCGGTCCTCGCCAGGCAAATCGGATCACTGTCAATGTAGACAAGAAGTACCAGACCATTGATGGCTTCGGTTTCTCGGAGGCTTTCCAGCGCGCCTATAACATTTACAATCGTACGTGTCTCGGCCTTGGGTGGGAATGTGGCTCCAGGGGTCTAAGCCCCCGGCTGAACCGGGACAGTGCCTGAGCCGAAGCGAACCGAAGTCCTGGACCTCCTTTTCAACACGACCACTGGCGCAGGCTTCACAATCGTGCGAAATGGAATCGGAAGCAGCCCCAGCAGCCAGAACGATTGGATGAATACTTTCTTGCCAGTAAGCCCAGGGAGGCCGACTGATCCCCCAAAGTAGTACGTGAAAGCGGCCCCTATGAGGACCCGAAAATATGACATTCGGAAGGGTCGAGGAGTACACTAATATGCTAGCAGAGTATGGCTTTCACACGTTCTGCTCGGAGTGGAGTGGAGGAACGTTGCAGTGTCGAGTTGCCTGTAGCGAATACTAACAGATGGCAGCTATGTATGGGATGGAAAGGACTCGGGACAGCTTTGGGTTTCCCAGCAAGCAGTTAGTGATATCCAAACTGTCCCGCGAGATGCTCCCTCGACGGGAAAGCGCTGATGTGCGATTAAAAGGTCAAGTACGGCGTCAAAACCTTCTACGGCAACGCGTGGTCGGCTCCGGGTTTCATGAAGACGAATGGCAGGGACTCAAATGGTGGCGGACTATGCGGTTTGCCAGGGGCCACTTGCAGCAGCGGGGACTGGCGACAGGCCTATGCCGACTACCTAGTGAAGTATGTTCAGCTGTATGCGCAGGAAGGTGTAGATGTGACTCACCTAGGCTTCGTCAACGAACCGGATTTCAGGTAAGCCAAGGGGCAACATACTCACTTCCACGAAGAGGGGATCACAAAACTTATTGACTGCTATTTACAGCACGAGCTACGCGTCAATGCAGGTAAACGGAAACCAGGCGGCCGACTTCATCAAGATCCTGCATCCGACGCTTGCGAAGAATAACCTCTCCCATGTAGCGATAACCTGCTGCGAAGCCGCGGGGTGGAACGTTCAATCCCAGTATACACAGCAGCTTAAGTCTGCTGGGGTTGAGAGTATGGTTGGTGTCATCACAGGTCATACCTATACGAGCGGTATAAGCTTCGCTCAGCCGACAACGCGGAGGGTTTGGGAGACGGAATGCTCAGATCTGTCTGGCGGGTGGTCGACGGCGTGGTACTCTTGGGGCGCATCCGGTGATGGCTACACCTGGGCGAACAACATCTATACCGGCCTGACTACTGGAAATGTCAGCGCCTATCTCTGGGTAAGCGAGACTAGAGTTCAAGTTCCCTCTTCGCAGTTCCCTCATGAAGCAGTATATGCATCCTTGAGCTTATTCCCTTTGCCGGTGCCCCTGAAAACTCATTTGGGCTGCGTGGAATTTCCGAGCGCAACTGCTAACTATGGGTGACTAGTGGGTGGGAACGCAAGACCGGGCAACGAACAACAATAACAATGAGAAACTCATATTGGTGGAGCGTGATTCGTATCAGGTGTCGAAGCGTCTCTGGGCGTTCGCTCAATATAGCCGGACTGTACGACCGGGCGCCGTCAGAGTGGATGCTTCCGGGGGAAACAGCCTTAGGACGACGGCGTTCCTGAACACAGATGGCACGCTGGCTATCAACGTGATCAACACAAGCGCATCGGCGGCTTCCGTCAGCATTGCCGGGACGAATGGGACGTCGGTGCAAGCCTGGGTCACGGACAACACACACGACATGGATCCCACGACAGCCTCTAGAGCAGGGGACGGGACTATTACTGGCTCGGTGCCTGGTCGGGCCATTGTCACCTTTGTGATATCGTGATCTCTCAGCCTATGCTACGGCTTGTGCGAGTAGCTCAAGCCAGGCGCTCATGATAGTAGCATCGAGCGTACGACAGGAGGAAACTCAAAATAGTAGCCGAGATGCTTAATTGAAACCATAGTTGCTAACTCTGCCGAGAATAATGTAATATTGATTTCGAGTCCGCCTCGATATTTTTCGTGTAATTTGGATAGGGGGAAGCGTATTCTGTTCTATTGCCCACGTTTTTCACGAGCATCTCTGAGAGCTCGAAGTCTCTACAAGTTACTCCCTACTTATACTAGATGGCGCTGACGGAACAGTTGAGGAACAGTTCATACATTCGGTAAATCAATGGTCACCAGCGCGTGACGCGGTGTAACCAGTCGAAAGCAGAACTCTTTTTTATTTTTTATCTTTATTTTTTTTATAATAAATAGAAATTCGTCCAGTAAGCAGGGGGCATTCTCTGAAGCAGATGTCGATGGTCAGGAACCAACCTGTTGCGGCGTTGCGGGTTCGGCCTATGGTGCGGAAGGCAACCCGCGACTCTGGTGATAAATGCACGCCTTTAATACTTACTGCAACATATGAAATATTAATCAGGGGCCACGTATGCGCTGTGTCGGGCTTGAGCGCATGCTGACGCACGATTTCAGCTCACAAGCTCATAGAAATATAGAGTGAGATTCCGTCAGCCATTACCTACGCCATAGGCTGGGGGCGAAAACGACGACCAATTTGGTAGCAAGATCCTCGTAAAGTTCGTTGCATCAAGCAACGCCCAAAACGACGTAGCTTTGCATACGGCACATGCATGCGGGGCGCAATGCGCCGGACCGAGGATTCAGGTTGACCTGCCGCGGTCAGGTGGTCGTCGGTGAAGAACTGTGCTGAAAAGCCATCGTTATATTTCCTTCCATAGCCCGGAAGATGGTAGCCTTGCGAGAGAGAGAGAGAGAGAGAGAGAGAGAGAGAGAGAGAGAGAGAGAGAGAGCGCGGGGGGGGGGGGGGGGGGGGG
>QJNU01000512.1:0-55080 GCA_004154915.1 Monosporascus ibericus | reverse complement strand
TCCACCACCCCCCCCCCCCCCGGGAAACGGCACATATCGTGGACGGACACTAATATTCGGATAAACGTATTTATCCTTAGGCGGCGGAAGCTATCCCCGATCCGCGGCTCCTTACTAACTAACGACGTCGGTACGGGCAAGACCATTATCAGCCTGCTTTTTATGTAACTTTACGTTTTGGAGCTTAGGTAAGACCAAAAAAACGGGAAAAAGATCGATTACGGCCTTACGATCTTAATATACCCTGCCAACCTCGTATACCAGCATTTTAAAAAGGCACGTAAATGGTTCGCCGATAAGCTTAATATAAAGCTCGTTTACGGTTCCAAGACTAAGATTACCGATAATATTATTTAAGCGGCTACGTTCGATATTAAAAACTGAAATAAGGTTACGCATAACGCAAAGAATAACCGCCATTCCTTATCCGTAAATTATCTTATACCTTTTCCCCCCTTTTTTTACTTAGCGCGCCGAGGTATCTCTTATCCGCCCGCGCTATACCTTGTTAATTAACGGGGTTTAAACTTATTTAATACTTTATTAATTAACGTAACCTTTTTTCTTTTTTCGCTTAATGTTACGTATTAATTAATAAAGTATGGGCCTTTATTACGTACGCGTACGCCGGGTATTCGTCTTCGTACCGTACCTTTCGTCTTTTCCTTATTAATTTGTAAAACGCGGCTTATATGTTAATTAACCTTACCTTATTATTTTAAAACGCGAAAACCATCTTTATTATTAGTTATTTAACGGCGGTCGCCCGCTTTATTTACCGTAAGGTAATATTAATTAAAAAGGGTAACGAACTTCCCGATATATTCGGCCACGTTTCCCGCAACGGCGATATCTGGAACTACGCCTAACCCCTTACTGGCGACAAGCGCCAGCGCCCCAATTCCTACGCCGCTATCCGGGCTAAGCAGTTCCGCGGCAAAAACGGAAAGGTTCCGAATAACCAGAAAAACCCGGACGATAAGAACGGCGAGCACGCCGGCTAATCCGACGACGACGCCTCCTTTTCGTTTGCGGAAAAAGACCCCAAAAGGTTCGAGGCCGTCGACGACGTAAACGCCGCCGCCCCCCCGGAGGTGGCCAACGCCGACGTCGGGGAAAAGCTGTACGAACATACCCAGTTCGAAATACGTATGTCCAGGTTCGAGCTCCTATTCGAAAGGGCCATCCTCGACAAGGCCCAGTACGTACGCTATAAGGATTCCGCATACTGGCACCTGGCCAACCTCCTCCTTATACGATATATGCATTTGGTATCCGCCATGCCCACCTTAAATCACGTCTGCGATATTAAGGGCCACTATCTCCTGCTGATAAGGGTATCCGGGGTGCAGGAGGTTTTCGACATACCCGACGACCCCGATGACCGCGACCGCCTCGATAAGGTGATCGCCGAAAGCTACGATGCGGCCGCGGTAAAGTATGTGGCGTTCGATAACAAGAAGCGGAAAGGTTCCTCCGTATGGGAAACCAAGTCCGCCTCGGAAAGGGAGCCCTAGGTCGAGTATATAAAAAGCACCGGGTAACGGCCTTATTACCTATCGCCCCTGATTATCGACATGGTGGGCCAGGAGGGCCGGAACGCCGACCGCTCCCAGCATATCTTATAGGAGATCCTGGCCATGGTGTAGACCCGCCGTACCATAAAAACGCCGTTGGCGATGCCCGACGGCGGCGCGTCTTACCCCAGTAAGGACCTGCCGCCTATACGGGTCGTTATAAAGAAACTTAATTATATCCCGGGGGACGCTTAAAAGTTAATTAAATTAATTAACCATTTTAATAAAAAGCTTTTCCGGTAAAAGTCCGAATATATATCCGCCTTCCCGGAATTCGTAAAGGGGGCCTTACCGAAAGATATAAAGATAAAGATTAATTACGCGGTTTTACGTTTATTATTATTCTTTTCGTTCGATCTTTACTTAAAAAAGTCCTTATTAATAAAGATAACATTTTTAAGTAACTGCCGGAATACCTGCAGGCCCGCGTCGCCCGTGCCGCCATAAGCGCGAAAAATACGAAACCGACCAAAAAGTCCTTGAAAAAAAAGAAAAAGGCCGACCTTGCCGAGAACCTCCCGGCCTTAAAAATCGACCATATCGAGCTCCTTATCGAGCTCGACTTTAACGGCGGGTTTACTTATATTTTCGAGATAATAAAACGTAACCCGGATATCCTTTTTTTTAAAAACCGCATTTTGTTCGTTTATTACATAATTAAAAGGTTCCCCGTTATAATTGCCATAATTAACCATTATACCCGCCAGCGCCAGAAAAGGGAGAAGGCGCTTATTATGGTAAATAACCAGTTTATTTAATAATAAGTTACCGTTTACACCGGGGGGGGGGGGGGGGGGGGGGGGGGGGGGGGGGGGGGGGGGGGGGGGGGGGGGGGGGGGGGGGGGGGGGGGGGGAAGAGNNNNCCCGTACCCCCGCCCCCCCCCCCCCCCCCTTACCGCATTCTGCCAATTGGCGAACCTCCCTTATGGGCCATATTTGCCGTACCAATTAGCAAAACGCGCCCCCCCACCCCTCCGGGGTTCGTTTTAGTCCGTTTGCTAACCTTCCCTTCCTTTTTTTCAGGTACGTAATTTCCATACTTACGAAGCTCGGTTTCGGCGTTGTCGGCATACGCTTTTCCGACCTAAATAAAAACAAAGATATTACGGTCCTCGATTTTAACAACCCCACAAACGACGTAACTATTTTCGTTAGTAACATAAATATGTCATCCGCCGGCATTAACTTTTAAGGCGCTTGCAGCTTCGGCATTCTTGCCATATTTCACTAAAACCTGGTTACGGTTATCCAGGTTTTCGGCAGGCTTTACCGCCTTAGGCAGCAAAAGGCCGTCGAATAACGCATCCTAAAGGTCCTCCACTCCTTTTACAACATACAGGAAAACCGCATATGCCGCAAGTTCGCGGACAACCTGTTCGCCTCGGGACGTATCCCCGCCTATATTACATGCCGTCCCTTACGCCTTATAATCGCCTTCAAGATTATCAAGATTTTAATAAAGCAAAGCTTTAACCGCTACGGCTGGCTGCTTTTCCCGCCATCCTCCGTTACCGAATATAACGCTAGCCGTTACCGCCGCCTTGGCGTTATGGCCTTTAAGGTCGCCGGGCTCATCGTCGCCCTACCCCCCTTAAAATAGGAGGATAAGGAAAAGGTATTTAAGATTGTCATATATATCGAGGACATCATAAAGGCCATCGCCAGGGATAAGATCGACCTGCATAAGCTTAGCTGGGAGCAGATATACGCCTACGTAAAGGCGGCCTTTTCCGGCGGCGGCTATCCCGGATACGAATCCTACGGCGAAAACGGCAATACGTTCGGAAAAACCCTACGTAAGCCGAAAAGGCAAAGACGTACCGGTTTAGGCCGTAATTCCGCAAGGACGAAAAAAGGCGGGCCCGCGTTAAGCTAGGAAATTATCGGAAATAAATCCGAATCCGATACCGAATACGTAAACCTTTTTACCGAACTTAATTACGCCGTAATTATAAACGGCTTTATTACCGGCATACGTAACCCGGGACGCCTTATCCCGTTACCGGTACCGGCCGGGCCCCGGTACCGCCCCATCCCGGGCCGTAACCAGGACGAAAACGTAACCTACGGCTTCGTTATCGGCAGAAAAAACGATACGGCCTACGGCTTCGGCATCGGCGGAAAGGGCGATACGGCTTACGGCTCCGGCTCCGGCGGAAAAAACGATAACCCCTTTTAACGCGGCGGCCGGACCTTTCGCCCTACTTACGGCATTTTATATATTAATACGGTAAATTCTTTAATTTTAATTTTTTTTATAAATTTATAAAACGCATTTAAGGATACCTTTACCTCCTTATAAGGTTAAATATCGCACCTTTAATTTTACGATAATTACCGGAATATTTAATATTCGCGAATAACGTATTTACGCGCGTTTTCGGAAATTTTATATATTATATTTTACCTGCTGTTCGTATTAAATATAAATAACGTAACGGCAAGTTTTTAATTAAAGGTAAATTAATCCTTTATAATTTTTATTAATACTTTATAACTTTCCGTTATATTAATAAATACCGTTTTAAATATTTAAGTATTTCGTATCCCGGCCGTCTTATTAACGTTTACGTATTTTTAACCGTAAAGGTACCCGCCCCGGCTCTTACCCCTGGCCCTTATCCCGCCCGCTTACGTTCTTCCGCGCCTTTCGTTCCGCGTACCACCTTTTATTGCCCGTTTTCCGTATCCGTAATATCGTAATATCGTAAAACGCTGGCATATACGGCAGCAGGATATTAGCAGGCGCCGGGGGCTTTAAAAGGAGGCGTCGGTCCAGATTATAAAAATATAACTCGCACGTAATTAATTATAACCCGTAAGGATTTAAACGGATCGAAAGTAAGGTCCGTTATTAAATTATTTACTATATATTAATACGTAACCCGAAAAGGTTTCCTATAAATTAATAATGCGTATTTAATATAATACCGATCGAAAAATGCAAATAAAGGGAATCGGCAAAAAGATAATTTTATTAAATCTCTTTCGTACGAAAAGGTCATTTTTTTCCGAAATCCGTTTTTTATTACGGATAATAATAACTGCGGTATTTTTTTTATGATTACCCGGATAATACTTAATCTCGGAAAGTTCCGTTTTAATATAATTTATTCGTTAATTTCGAAACTTTAATTTTCCGCGAAATTGCCGGCAGCCCCTTATAAAGGGGGTTTTAAAAATAAAAATCCTAATCGCTTACCATTATCGCCGTTAAGAAACCGGGCCTTTATTAAGAATTAAGCCCTTTCCGAACCGGGCGCTACCGGTAAAAAGCCGCGGTTTCTTATAGCAAAATAAGGCAGCCGCTAGCCGGATCCGGGGCGAATTAGGAAAAGAGGGTTTCGGCGTCCGTCTAGGTAACCCGGCACGCGGTATCTTAAGAAGGCCGGCGCCCTAACTTAGCTGGTAATCGCGTTAGATATGCCTAGGAAATAAAACCAAATTGAAATACGAAAATAAAGGTTTAATTTCCGGATAAGTTATCGAATATAAGTTTCCGGAAAGGTATATAAGGTTGGACCCGTTCTTTATTAATAAATACGGCTTTCGCCGTTTAATAGCTTTATATCTTTTTTAATAGTCCTTTTTCTTTTTACTTTCCTTACTTTCGTTATTTTTTTCGACGTTAATTTACAAAATATTACGGACGCCATAATAAATCCGTTTACGTCCTTTTTTTAAAAAGGGAGCCCACCCGGCAAAAAAAGGCTTTTTACGTAAATAATAACTTAACCAACATAATTAACCTATAGCTTTTCGGATACGGATAAACGTTATTAATAAAAACCGAACTTTCCTTTATAACGATACCGGCTATACTTACGATAACCGTTAACGTACCCCCGGTTAATACGGGCCTGCTTACCGTTACGTTAATTCGAAATAAAAATAATAACGTTTTAACGCGGTTAAGGCCGGCCGCGGCCTTTATTACCGGCCTTATCCAAGGGCTGGTCCGTTAAGGGTATCCGAAAACGCTTAACGACCTTTTTTTTAAAGTTAACGCGTTATTATACGCGAACGAATACCGTAATTATACCGAACTTTTTTATAATCCGTTTAAGAATATCATAAATATCGACCGTCCGTTAGGGGTGCGCCGCCGTATAGGCGAAAACGGGCGTAAGGCCGTCGAACTAATCGGCCTTATATACGGGTATGCCATCGGTTGCGGGTTACGTATCCCGAATTTCCGCGCCTACGAACTCGGCCAGCCCGCCCCACGGATCTAGCAGAAGGTGGAGTAACGGTCGGTACGCGGCCGTCGGGGTTTCGTTATCGCCTAATGCCGGTTCTGTATCGACGGGTTTTACGTATTATTCTCCGGCGAGCCCTACCATTTAGCGGAATACCTTCTTAATATCGGCGGCGGTAAAGTAGCCAACCATAAGATAAAAAAGTCCCTCGTGTTCTTTTTTTTCTTATAAGCCGTTCACGGCCCGTCCTGCTAGCCCCGCCCCCCCCGTTAACGTAATAAGTTATTATAAGAAACGTTACGATAAAAAGTAAGGTTACTTTAAAGGAAATAATAAGGTTATTTTAAAAAGATTAATATGTAAAAACGTATAAGGTAAACTTAATTAAGAATAATGGAAATCTTAAGGTATATTGTAAATATTTATAATATTCGCTATATTAACGTTATGGATTTTTAATAACAAGCTGGGGAATATAAGCTATATATATTTTAAATAACCGTATTATTTAACGTATTATTTATTTATTATTTAACGATTTTTATTATTAACTATAAGTTAAATAATAAAAACGTATAATTAACGTGGAACTATTTTGGAAAAGGGGTTTATTTATCCGGAACCTTTAAATTCCGATAACCCCTTTTAAAGTATATATATTTATTAAAATATATATCGCTTATAAATAGTAATTCGGTAAATAATTCGATATATGTTTATATTTACTTAAAAGGGAGTATATAGGTGGTTCGATAAAATCTATATCCACCTTGGAAAAAAGTATATAAATGGTTCGATTTATAATATCTATATTTATTATTATAAGTGGTAAAACCGTTACGGTAAAACATCCACTTAATCTATTATTATATATTAATGATATTAAACTTAGAAATAAGGCTATCTAGTATACTTTTATTTAAGGGTTTCGTTAATATATTAACAAGTTACTTTTTAATATATATATAATATATAGCTGCCTTTTTCTTTTTTATAACCTAACGGTTAAAGTGATATAATATATTAATATGTTTTAATTTTTTATAATATTAAGGGTTTTCTGATAATTTCTTTACGGTTTCGTTATTATATAGAACCCCTGGGAGCTTAGCGGTATATCCTAGGTTTAAGTAATCGTTTAAATAATAAAACATATTCTTTAAGTATATAATTTCTTTTATGGCGTCTTTAAGAGCTATATATTCGGCTTCGTAAATGCTTAAAGCTATTATTTTTTAAAGTTAAGAAGTTTAGCTAATAAAATTATTAACCTTTATATCTTCTTAGTAAGCTATAAAGCCCTAAGTTAATTTTCGATTATTTATATTATTACCCTAGTTTAAATCGGTAACCATTTTTAATTTAAGATTACCGTTATAGTTATATAACAGTTTTTTATCGGGGTATTTTAATAAATAACCCTAAATTTTATTTAATTCCTTGAAGTGGTCTGCGCTAGGATTTAACATAAATCTAGCATACATATAAACCGCAAGGGTTATATAAGGCCTAGTTTTTAAAGCTAGGTATAATGAAGAACCGATTTGCTTTTAATACGTATTTATATCTTGTTTCGAAACGGTTATATTATTTTTAACCATTTTAATTCCATTAATTAAAGGGGTATTTCTTGGTTTTATATTAGGGTTATTTTTAATGTTATATTTTTTTAAAAGCTTTTTAATATATTTTATTTAATAAATTTTTATCGTTTTATTTTTACGGTATATTTTTTATTTTATTACTTAAATAAGTAATAACTAGCCTTATACGGTTTAGGTTTATAACTTTATATAATTTATTTATTAATAAATTTATGATTTCGATAAATAGATTTATTATAAGTATATTATTTATATAATATATAATAATAATCTAGGGTTTTTTATTTAAAAATATATTTTTATTATATAAAAATATAAGAAATTCATATTTTATTAATATATTAATAAAATATTTTTATTATAACTTAAATAATTACCTTAAATTATATAAAGTTTTATTTAATTTAATTGCCTTATTTTTATATTCAGTTTTTAAATAAACTCTTTAACATAATTATATATATATATTTATATTTATATTAAAATAAACGAAAACGTTTTATACGTTAAATTATAATATATATTAATTTTTATTAATAATTATAATTAATAATATATATTAAGTTTATAATTTAATTATTATTATAAAAATATCTAAATAATTTATATTTAATTATTAATTAAAATTATATAAAATGTATTTAATTTTAAATTTTTTAATTTAAATATTATTTTTAAATTAATTTAAAAATAAAAGGTAAAATTAATTTATTTTCCGGTTAATAATTATACCGTTTAAATTAAGTATATAAAAGAAAATTAACGTAAACGTATATTACAAATAAAAGTTTTTAAAATTAAAAAATTACTTTTAAATATTAAATAGGAAAATTTCGAATATAAAAAGCTTAATATTACTTGTTAAAACTTAAATAATTTAAATAATTTAATAAATAAATTATATTATTTAAATTACGTCAATTTATAATATACTTTCTTTTAAAATTAGGAGATATAATAAACCGGTTTTTATATAAATAACATTTATTTAATTTCGTTTTTTAATTATCAATTTAAGCTTTTAATTAAAAACAACTATACCGTTTTTTAATTAAGGGAAAGGTTTTTCAATACTTTTAACGAATAAACCTTTAATAAATTATTCTTCGCTTTATTATTATTTATAAATTAAAACTTTGTTTCGAATATTATTTATATCTCCAGGTAAATATATAATAAATTCGTTACATTTTAATAATTCCTTAATTAATAATTAACGAATAATTTTAAACTTAATTAAATATAAACGTTTTTAAATTTAATAAAAACGATATTATAAAATGACGCTTAAAAAATAAATAATATATTTAATTTTTATTATAAATTAATAAAGAATTAATAATTAAATTAAATAATTTACCTTTTATCCAAAATATTTTTAATTAATTATTTATATTATACTTTTTATAATCCGAAAAAAAAATCCTTTTTTTTTCTAAACTTAATATTTAACCCCGGCTTTAAAGGATATTATCGAAATTTAAGGAAATTCGGAAAAAAAACCGGAAATTGAAGGATTAAAAAATTTAAAAGCAAAAAAAAAAGCTTTCCCTTAAAAAAAAAAGAAATCCTATTATACAAAATTTGAACCTTAAAAAACGATAAAAAAAAACCTTGACCCTTTAAAAGAATTAATTTAACTTATTTAAAGAATAAAGGAAAAAACCTTGATACCTTTATTATTTAACCTTAATTAATACCGCAAAAATATTATTTTATTTTCTAGTTACTACGGAATACTAAAAATTAAAAATTAAAAATTAATTATCTTAAAACCTTATAAAGGAATTATAAATATTAAGAAACTTTTCGTTTAAATTAAAATGTATTTTAAGTTTTACTAGAATTTTTTAATAAAAGATTATTAAAAAATAATAATTATTTTTAATTATTTACGGGATAAGCCTTTTTATAATTTAAGCTCATTATAAAGAATTTTTAAATATTATTAATTATATTTTTAATAATTATTAATATTTTAAAAATTAAATACAAACTATATTTAAAGATTTAAATAAAGAATAATACGTAATAAAATAATTATATTTCCTTTATTAAACTAAGTTAATTATAAAATATATAACGGCATTTAATTATTCAACCGTAATTTTTACTTTATTAAAAAACGTGTTATTTTATTTGTTTTATAATAACTTAGAATTATAAATTAAAAACGAAATATATATAATACCTAAAATAAACTCCTTTAAAAAATATACCAACAAAATAATTATCGTTATTCGACGTACTTTTAGTTAATACGTTAAAAAAAAATTAATAAACGAAATAAGAATAAAAACTTTAATAATTAAATTAAAAAAAATAAAAGTACACTTCAAAAAAAATAAGCATTATTTTAAAAAAGCACTAAAAAAATAAATCTAACATCGAATATTTTAACTATAATAAAAAAAGATATTTTAAAAGTAAATATCGCTTTTTTATAAAAAGAAACTTTAAAAAAAGATTCTTTATTTTTAAAAAAAAGTTAAAATAATTAAATAAAACATTAACAATAAAGCAAAAAAGGAAAAAAATAAAATTAACTTAATTTCCTTTTAACCAGAATTTATTATTATTATTATTATTTAAATTTAAAATAATATTTTAAAATCCGAAAATTACCTTATTTATTAAAACTTTTAGGATAAAATTTATAAATTTATAAATATTATGCCGGATAAATAACCTTTAAAATAACTATAAAATTAAGATATTTTTACAATTTTAATATATTTTAATATAGAATATATAATAAAAATGATTAATTTAAACTCAATATTAATAATTATAAATAATTATCCCCGAAGTTTTACGAATTTCTTAAATATACGGTATATATTAAATTACGAAAAAACCAACATAAATTAATATATTTTACCGTTTATTATATCGATAATTATCTTTTATATTTTAAAGCTAAAAAAAATAATAGCTTTTAACTTAAATAAAACGAAAAATTATTTATAAAACCAAATAATAAATACAAATATACAAAAACTTTTCGATAATTAAAATATTTTAAATTTTATTATTTATATCCTAAATTAAAATAAAATTAAAAGGCCATATCGTAAAAATATTTATATTATTCCCCGATATTTTATATTTAATATAAATTTTCAAATATAAAAGTACCTTTTTTAAAGATTTATACTTTTAACCCGATAATTTGAAAAATGCAAAATTAAAAATTAAATCCGAAAAAAAGAATTATTTCCAAATATAAATATCGCAAAAGAACATAATTTAAATATAAAAACGATTAATATCTTAAATACGTTATTCGAAAAATACGTAAATAAAAGTTTTTTTAAGTTAAATATTATTATAAATTAGAAAATATTAAAAGTTTTTAAAAATAAAATATTAAAAGATTTTAATTTATAAAATCTTATATAAAGTAATAAAAGAATTATATTATTAAATTATAATTCTACTTTAATATAAAAAGAATATATTTAAAGCTATAATTAATTTAAAAGCTAAAAGTAACTTTATTTTTCCCGTAATAATAAAAGAATATTAAATTCCTTAGAAATATAAATTAAAATCTTATAAATTACGTATAATAAACGGAAACTTATTTAAATATAAAAACGAATAAACTTTATAAAAAATTAAAAGATTTTCCGTTTTAATTTAAAAATATTAAAAACGAATTTCGTTAAATATTACCGATACTTCCGGGTACGATATTATCTTAAAAATATTATGGTTTAAAATAAACAATTTATATATTAATTAAAAATATGAAATATTCTTTTAAGAAAATAATAAAACATCACCCGAAAAAAACGAATAAAAATCTTTTTATGTTATTAAAAAAGTATAAATGCTAAATTAAGCTAAAATAATATTATTTAAATATCGAAAATTTAAAAGATTTTTTAAAAACAAAAAGAAATTATAAATTATTATTACATAATTAATAAAAGTATTAAATACTTATTAAAAAAAGATATTATTTTCAACTTTATAAAAAATTATTTAACTTAATTTAAAAAAAAGTATATTTAACCCTTTAATTTTCTTATTAAATATCCCATTTTTATAATATTAAAAACCAAAAATGAAAAGTAAAAAATTAACGAAAATAAAAACCTAGTTTTTAAAAAAGTTATTAATTATAAATAATTAAACGATATTATAATCAAAAATAAATACCCTTTAACCTTTATAAACATATTAAAAAAACGTTAATAAAATTAAATAATTTATTATACTTAGTTTTCGAAATAATTATTACCATATTAAAATAACTTAAAAAATAAAATAAAAACCGATATTTACAACGATATACGAACTTTACAAGTATCAAATAATGCTTATAAAACTTATTGATATTTCTATTAATCTTTAACATTTAATTATAACCATTTTACGAAAATTCTTAAATAAATTCATATTTATTTACCTTGATAACATTTTTATTTATTCCAAAATATTAAAAAAACATAAATAACATATAATTTAAATACTTAAAACCTTAAATAAGGTAAATATTCGAATTAATCCAGTTAAAAACGTATAGCATATATAAAAGCTAAACTTTTTAAGATATATATTTATCCCCGGCCAAATTCAGATTTAACGTTTTAAAATAAAAATAATTAAAAATTAGCTTATTTTTAATAAAGCGATTATTATTAATATTTAATAAATTTTAAGATTTATAAAATACGTATAAAGCTTAATTAAAGGATACGGAAATATAATTAAACTATTAACGAAACTTATTACCAAAAAATACGTTAATAAAAAGTTTAAGCTTTTAAAAAATATAAAAAAGGTATTTTAAATCTTAAAAAACGTAATTATTAATAAACTTAACGTCTCACACCACCTCGCGGTACATACCACCTCGCGGTACACTTTTTGGCACCTCGCAGGAACGAAATCAAATAAAGCAACCACAACGCCATAAATCAATTTAAACTAGTCGGATTATTCTTCGCTAAAGGTATCTACAGCTTCTTCATAAGTACGCGCATTATATCCGGGCTTGCCGCAAACGCCACATTTCCGTTCTTTCGTTTCAACCCTTTTGCGACGATTACCTTCAGCCGCTGTTAGCTGGGATTTTTCACCACCCCTTTCTTTCTTGGTCAAAAAACCTTATCCTTTTTGTATAATAAGTATTCCTCCTTAAAAACGTTTGTTTTTGGTCCTTCGGCGTTTGTTAAGAAGATAATTCATTTCGCGTAATTAAGCGGTTTCTTCCCGAAAAAACGTAACTTTATACAAAAATAACAAGTTACTTTAAGTCAAAAAATTAACCGATTCAACCATTTTTGTCGGCGAGCTGCCCTAATAATTTCTGATTTTTCTTTACAAGTAACGTCCTTATCTTATTACTTCTTGGATATTTTTAAGGGTTTTCGCGGGAAAAGAAAGAATAGAACCGGCGGAAGTAAGCGGCGAGACGGTCGGCGTAGGTACAACTAAAAAAGTTTCTAATTCGGAAAGGACGTTATTAGGATTAAATAAAACAAGCCCAACTTTTGCGGATCCAGCTTTGATATTATCGGACGTTATGGCAGCTTTAAACGCGTCGTAAAAGCCGGCAAGGAAATCTTCTTTCGCGATATAAGTATAATAACGTCGCATTAAATTTTCGATATAAAGCAAATAAGCGCGCTTTAAGACGGAAAAGCAGGATACGTTAAAAGGTTAAAACCGATAGGAAAAATAAAAAGGTATGCAAAAAGTAATAATATCGTTATTCGCGCAGTATTTTTCGAATTTTATTAAATGGTGGCTTTCGTAGCCGTCGAGGATAAGGAAGCGTTTCGTTCTTTTCGTACGCGTCCGAATATATTTATTAAAATGCTGAATTTATTTTAAACCTAATTCGTTCGTTATTTAGTTATTATAATTAATACCGACCTTTTAATCGGCTGGTAATAAGTTATCGCGATATTAAGAACTAAGGTAAGTTTTTCCCGCTAAAATAATAACTGGCGGTATAACCTAACTTTATGAATTAATAGCTTATATAACTGTAACTTATTTCCGATTACCTTATTACGCTTATTTAGGTTTTTTACGTTTTTCGGTACTTATAATTACCATACCGTAAGTTATTAAAAGTTTTATTAAAAAGCCCGTTTTATTAAAATTATAAATATCCTCTTTTATAATATCGTATTTTGCGATTATAACCCGAATAAGCTTAAATTATTTACGAAATACTTTTAAATTTTCGCATAATTCTTTTTACTAATTAATATTTCGATTTAAACGCGTTTTAAGTTTATTTTGCCGTCGTATAAATCTCGACGCTTAATTAATTTTAACACCTCCCGTAATACGTTAAGTAAATAACAAATTCGTTATATTTTTAACATATTAAAGCCGGATAGGAAACGTTTGCGTATTTAAGTTAAGGATTTGGTCGATAATTATTTTTTTTTCGGTTAAAATTAAATTTTGCAAACGGGGAATAATATTAATTCGGACGCGTTTACCGTTAATTTACGACCTTAAGGTAATAAATGGGACGTTATAAATAGAATTAAGTTTTTTATAATTAAGTTTCGGCTTTTTCTTTTTAACCTGAACGGCTAGGTTTATTCTCGCTTTTTTTATAAATCGTTCCATATTATTGTTGTTAAGAAATAAGTAATTAAAGTTAAATAATTAAAACGTTAAAAAAGGTGTACCGCGAGGTGGTGTAAGACGTTATATTTTATATTATATATCGTAAAATTTAATATTATATTAATTCGGTTTTAAAAAATTAAATAATTAAAATATAAATCGATTAAAAAAAAGTTATTTAAATAAAAAAACGAAAATATTAAATTAACCGAAAATAATATTAAATAATTATTATTTTAAATAATTATTAAAAATATGGGTTATATATTAAAGATTTACGATATAATTAAATATTAAAAAAAAAGATTTAAAATCAAAAATTATAATTTAAAAAAAAACTTTTTTATTATTAAATAATAAAAGGTATATAAATTATTATAAGTTATTTTATTTTTAGTTCGAACTGAAGTAATTTACGATAATTTATATAACCTTTATTATATAATCATAAAAAAGGGTTTTTTAATTTTCTTTTAAAGATTCAACTAAAAATTTATATTTATATTTTTAAAAATTTTAAATATTTAATATTTAATTAATAAATTATTAAAATAATAAATAATAAAAAATAAGTTTAATTTTACCAAACCGGATCCGTATTACCGATTGAACTTTTATAGTTAATAGCGCCATTAACCGCCTTAACGCCGATACTTTAATAAGGCCCGGGTCGCCGATTGAACCCTAATAATTAATTACGTCGCCGACCGCCTAAATACTAATAATTTAATAAAGGCCGGGTTACCGACCGTTTAAACGCCGATAATTTAACGGAAATTAAGTTACTAGCCGTTTAAACGTTAATAATTTAACGAAAACCGGATTATCGATTAAACCTTGATAATTAATTATATTATTAATTGCTTTAATGCCGATAATTTAATAGAAACCGGGTTATTAGTTAAGCTTTAATAATTAACGCCATTATTAATTATTTTAATATTAATAATTTAATAAAAACCGGGTTGCCGATTATTTAATAAATATATTGTTTAATTATAATTTTCTTTTTCCGGTTTTTTATTTATTTATATATATATATATATATAAGGTAATAAAATTTATAAAATTACGGAATTAACTTATTCGAAAAAAACAAACGAAGGAATAAAAAAAAGGAAAAGAAATATGTAAATATATAAAAAGTAATAAAAATTATAAAATTACGTTATTAACTTATTAAAAACGAACAAATAAAAGAAAAGAATTTAAAAATATAAAATAATAAAACCGGTAGAATTAAATAATTAATTAAATAAAAACGGAAAAAAAAGAAAAAGATAAATAAATATATATATAACGTCCCACACCTATGAACGGGACCCACCTATGAGCGGGACACTTTTTGGCACCTCGCAACAATAAATTCAAATAACTTAACAACAAGATATCCCATTAATTCAAATCAACCGTATTCTTTTTCGTTAACCGCGTTTACAGCTTTGCAACAAGTACACGCATATATTAAGGCTTGTTACGGACGTCATATTACTATTCCTTCCTCCTAACCTTTATGCGACGGGCAGTTTTAGTACCTATTAACAGCATTCTTTCACCACCACCTTTTTTACCGGCTAAAAAAACTTGTTTATATGTTATAGGAAGTCTTTTTTCTTATTTTAAAAATCTATCCTATTTCTTTAACTACGCAAAATCGAATTGTTATTCCGATAAGTCCTGTAATATTGCGACACACCCTACGACGCGCCCCGGAACGTACCTTATAACAAGCCTTACAGCCTTACCCCACAGCCTTGCAACGTACCCTGCAATCGTTTTTTAATACGACATATTTTGCAAATATCTTCCACGTATTAAAGTCGGACAGAAAACGCTTACGTATATAGGTTAAAAATTCGGTTAATAATGGTTTTATTAATCGGGCGGCTTTGGTTCGTACGAGGTAAAGGTAGTATTGGCCTGGACGCGTTAAAAGCTAATCGGTCGCATAAAGGTTAGGAAGAACGAATGGTAATATGGCGTCCGCAACAAACCTTAATATAATACGTGCATTTATTACAAAGCTATAAATGCGGTTAGCGAAAAAGAATACGGTTAATTTAAATCAATATGATATGTTATTATTAAGTTATTTAAATTTGTTATTATAAGGTGCCAAAAAGTGTCCCGCTTATAGGTATGTCCCGTTTATAAGGATAGGACGTTATATATATATATAATAATAAAAACGGTAAACTAACGAAATTAACCCGTTATAAAAAAAATTAAAAAAAATTAAAAAAAAGAAAAAGTATATAAAAAAATAAAAACAGTAAGAATTATACAGCCGGCATAACGAAAACGAAACAATAAGTAAAGAAAAAATAAAATGAAAAATAGGAAAATACGGGGAAATTACAGAACCGGCTTAAGAAAAAAAAAGGGTTAAATAATAAATAAATAAAAAAACAAGAAAATAAAAAAATAAAAACCGAAAAAATATTAAAATAAAAAGAAAATTTATATTAAAATGAGAATAGTTAAAGACAACGATAATAATTAAATATATAATAAATAAGATTATAAAAGAAAAGGAAAAATAATTTTCTTTTATTTAAACAAAATTAAAAAGAAAAAAGATAAAATAAATTAATAAGAAAAAAAAAGTAATATAAAAAGAAATAAAGAAAAAAAAAGAAGTTAATAAAAAAGTTAAAAAATAAGATTAAAAAGAATTTATTACAAGAAATAATTAATAAAATAATATAACGTCCCACACCTATAAACGGGACACACCTATAAGCGGGACACTTTTTGGCATCTCGCAATAACAAATTCAAATAACTTAATTATAACACGTCTAATTGATTTAAATCAAGTATATTCTCTTCCGTAAACCGTATTTACAGCTTTCTAACAAGTGCACGCATTATATTAAGGCTTATTGCGGACGCCTTATTGCCATTTTTTTCTTTTAATCGTCTTGCGACCGTTACCTCCAGCAGCTATTAACAGCATTTTTTTGCCACCACTTTTTCTGCCGGCCAAAAAAACTTGTTTATGTATTATAGTAAGTTTTTTTTCTTATTTTAAAGGTTTGTTTTAATCGTTTAATTGCGCAAAATCGAATTGTTGCTCCGACAAGTCTTGCAATATTGCGATACGCCTCACGACGCGCCCCGCGACGCGCCCCGAAACGTACCCCATAACAAGCCCTACAGCCTTGCCCCACAGCCTTGTAACGCGCCTTCCAGCAAAGTCCTATAGCCTTCCGATGCGACGTATTTTGCGAATATTTTCCACGTATTAAAGCCGGATAAAAAACGCTTGGGTATATAGGTTAGGAATTCGGTTAGTAATCGATTTTCTGTCGGTCGGCTTTAGTACTTTCGAAATAAGGGTAATATTGGCCTGGACGCGTTAAAAGGTACCCGATTACATAAAGGTTAAAAGGAAGAAATAATAATACAATATCCGTAATAAGCCTTAATATAATGCGTACATTTGTTAGAAAGTTATAGATACGGTTTGCGAAAGAGAATATAATTAATTTAAATTAATTAAACGTATTATGGTGAAGTTATTTAAATTTGTTATTGCGAGATGCTAAAAAGTGTCCCGCTTATAGGTGTGTCCCGTTCATAGGTGTGGGACGTTAAAGAAATATAAAAATAATTTTTTATTAAATATTAAAAAAGATTTAAAATAAAAAAGTAATAAATAAAGTAATATAAAAGGAAATATAATTTTTAAAAATATATAATATAAAGTATAAGATTAAATTATTAAAGAAAAGAATTTAATATAAAATAAATAAAAAAGCGTTTAAATATTTAAAAATAAAAAAAATTACAAATAAAAAATAAAAAAAGAGAAAGGAAAAAGAAAGAAAAAAAGGAAAAAAGAAAAAATGGAAAAAAGGAAAAGAGGAAAAGAGAAAAAAAGAAAAGAAAAAAAGAGAAAAAGAGAAAGAGAGAAAAAGAGAAAAAGAAAAAAAGAGAAAAAAAGAAAAAAGAAAAAGAGAAAAAAAAAAAAGAAAAAAAGAAAAAAAGAAAAAAAGAAAAAGAGAAAAAGAAAAGTATATAAAATAAGAAGATTAATAAAATTATAAGCTTAAAAAGTTAAAGTTAAAAAAGGCGGGTAAAATATATATATATATAAGATAATAAAAATAATAAAAAGTAAGCGGCCGTTATATTAAAAATAAATAAAGAAAAAGGTAGAAAAAAAGGAAAAATAAAACTACATATAAATATATATATATATAAAATAATAAGGGAAATAAAATACGGTAAACAGCAGGTAAAAAAGAAAGAAAAAAAAGAAAAGAAAAGATTTTAAAAATAAAAAGAATAAAAAAGTTAAAAGAAATAAAAAAGATAAAAATATAAAATAATAAGGGGGATAAAATTAAAAAGGTGAATGGTTAAAATAAAAGGAAAATAAAAGGTTAAAAATAAGAAATAAATATAAAATAAAAAGAAAAATAAAAAGGGAAAAAATAAAGAAAGTTTTTTCTAAAAAAGAAAATAAGATTAATATAACAAATAAAAATAAGAAAAAAATAATAGGTAATATAAAAAGGTTAAAAATAAATAAATTCGAACTTAAAAAAAAACGTTAAAAAAATAAAAAATATTAAGATAATAATAATAATAATAATAAAAAAGGTTAAAAAAAAGAAAAAAGTAAAAAGGGAAAAGAAAAAAAAAGAAAAAATGGATAAAGAAAAAGATTAAAAGGTAACGGAAGCGGTGGGAATTGGATAGGCGGCTCGCTAAAGATAAAAGGCCCGGTAAGAAAAAAAAAAGGGATAAAGAAAAAGATTAAAGGGTAATGGAAGCGGTGGGAATTAAATAAGCGGCTCGTTAAAAATAAAAGGCCGGGTAAGAAAAAAAAAGAAAAAAAAGAAAAGAAAAAAGAAGAAAGGAAAAAGAAGAGAAAGTATAAAAGGAGGTAGGACCAGTAAGAATTACGAAGCCGGCCTATTTCAAACGTATACGTTTACGACCCTAACCCCGTAAAGATTTTCATATAGCCTTTAACTTTCCTTTATTTTTAATTTTAAACTAAAAATGAAGATAATATTTTATTAATTAGTATAAAATATATTCGATTTTTTTATATTAATTAATAAAACGTGTTAAATTATTAGCTATATATTAAATATCTCATTTTTATTTATTATATAATTATGTATATATGGATTTATATTTATTTACCGTTCTTAATTTCTGGTAAACCGGTTGGTTAAGTTTTATTTTCCCGCCTTATTTAGCAAAACGTTACTTTTTTTAAGGCTTTTTAAATGCCAATTAATAAAGCCATTTAAAAAAATCCCCGTTTTCTTACGCAAATTAATAAAGTATCCCTTAGCCCATTTTTAATATTAATTGGTAAAAAGCTTTAAAAAATTCCCCCATTTTTTTATGCGTTAATTAATAAAGTATTTTACCTAGTTAATCTTTTACCTAGCTGGTAAACCGGTTTAAAAAAGCCCCCCTTTTTATGCGTTAATTAATAAAGCATTTTAGCTTAGCCCTTTTTTAACATTAATTTATAACGTAATATAAAGAAATTCCCATATTCCTGCGTTAATTAGTAAAGTATTTAACTTTTACGCATATTTACCAGTATTTCGTAAAGCAGCTTTAAAAACTTATTTTATATACCAATTAAAAAGTATTACCTTATAAAGGATTTTTTAAACGTTAATTAATAAAGCTTTATTCGTTTTATAAAGCCTTTATTATATAAATATTAATATTATCTTTTCGGAAATCCTTTTATTATATTAATTAATAAAGTTTTTTATTAAGTTTATTTAATTTGTTTTAACGTAACGTTTTAAACTTATCGGTATATTTATTAAGCTTTAATTTATTTTGTCGCATAATTATCCGCAGAATTTAGGTATTCGTTTTACGGTATATAAACCCATATAACGGTTACGTTATGGTATCCGTTAAATCCACCGTTAAGCGTTATCTTTAACGTAATCCTTTAAACTGCTTCCGGATTTATCTTTATTTTCGAACTATTTATCCTTGGATTTTTCGGAATCCTTATCCTTATTAGAACCCGTTTCGGTTATGTTCGTAAGGTACGCCTTAATCCTTTTGTGTTTGTATTCGTTATATTCCATAACGTCGATAGCACCCAGGGCAAAGTAGTTTATTACCACGCCGGCGATATCGTTAAAAGCCCTTACGATTAGCTTTTTATAAGATGTTACGGGATTAATAAAGTAAACATATTCGGTACTGTTATTACGGAATATGTTATGGCTATCGGAAAACGTATGCAGTTTTGCGATTAAACGGAAATTACCGTAACCGCCGTTCCGTATTTTAACGAGATTATCGTAAAGGTTTTTCTGCCAGGCCAATATTATTTTTCCGTTCGGAATTGCGGGGTTTTTAGTAAGATAACCTGACTTTCCGACAAATTTACGGCCGAGAGCTTTGTATTTATTGATGTTAATAACGTTTACCCTTTTATGCTGGATAATTTTCTGTAACTATCCGAACGGGGAACCTTTAAAGTTGCCGTCGTAACCGAACATCCCGTTTTAAAAGGTTTCGAGTTTGCGCTTAAAAAACCCGACGCCTAAAACGTACGGCCTTTAACGGCGTTAGTACGTCGCCAGGCATAATATCGTAAACCCGGGATATTTATAATAGGCCTAATAGGACGAACGTCTTTTAGATGGTCTTTTCGTAAATCTGCTTGCTGCTGTCGGGCGTCAGGATTAGCCATTTATTAATTAAACGTTTGTATTTTTGGAATAGATCTTGGTGGCATTTTATGTAATAATAACGGCGGGCGATACGGATACCCCGGAGGAAATCGACCCGGTTCCCGTATTCGCTTAACGCGCCTTCGTTTAACGAACCCTCGAAAATGCGATAGCGTAAGTTAACATCCCCGGCCTCGCGCTGGTAATTCTTAATCAGGAATCCTTTCCCGAACTTTTTACCGAGCCAGGCCCGTAGGTGTCTGGCGTAGTTAGCGTTAGCTTTATATTCGTAGATGTACTGCCGTGCGCGTTTTCCCTTGAACGCCCTGGGCTGTCCTCCGTCTACGACTGTCCCAACGTCAGTACGAGCATAACGTTTTCCCATCCTACAAATACCTACCGCCGCTATGGGTGCCCGTATTACCCGTACGGCTTATGGTTGCAAGTGGCTACGATAAGGGGGTTGGCATTTTGTAAATTGGTGCCGGATATGTCGTCCTTTTTCCTTCCGGCATCGCAGAAATGAAGTTGATAAGGGTTTTACTAATTGGTGTATTCGATGCAGGTTACCAAGGCGCTTGCTTTTTTGATGTTACTGTAGTTAAAAAGAAACCTTCGTTATAGCAGGCGCCTTTTATAATAATTATATGTTACCGTAACTATTTAGTCGAATATTTCCACGTTAATTAATAAAGTGTCCCAACCCTGCCTATACGGCATATATTACTTATCTTATCTCAACGTTACGTGACGCCTTTTAAATGCCGATTAATAAAAGGTTTTAACCCTTGCCTAATTATACGGTAACGATCCTTTAAGGTGGCGCGTTGCCGCCGTGCCAGGTAATTTAATGGTATTCCTATAATTAATTACGTATACTTACCGCGTAATAATATAATAGGTCCTGTAATTAATCGGCTACGTTTTACTTATGGCGAGGTATTATTTATATATCCTTCCGTTTCTTATTATTTTCTTAGGAAAATGCGTTAACGCCGTACTTACCGGCTTGCGGCCTTTTTCGGTATCGGCCTCCCTTGCCTAGCTACGCTTTTTGCCGTCCGGGTTGCCCGGCTTTAGCCCCGTACCGTTCGTTTCTTCGATTAGAACCGTATCTTGCTGGCCTGTCTGTCCCGGCCGTATATCCGGTAGCGCGTTTAGCTATCGTGCCGTTCGGCCGCGGCCTTTTTGGCCGTGCTCCGTTAAGCCGGGCCCGGCCGTCTCCGTAGGCTTCTCGGTATTCGTATCCTCAACGGTGGTGGGTCGGTTACCCGCGGTTCCTTCGACCTTCGGCAGCGGGCTTTTAACATCCGCGTCCCATACCCCCTTTCCTAGGCCCGTGTTCTCGACGGCATCGTGGCCTTCTCCGGTAGCGTCGGGTATGGCGTCCGCTCCCGTTACCGCCTCCCCGATTCCGGCGCCCTCGGTCTCCTTATTTAGGCTTTATTCCTAAACGAAGTTTTGTAAACTTCTATTTAATTTGGCGGCCGGCGTACGGGCCCCGGGAGGTAGATTTTCATTTTTCGACAAAAAGGGTAGGCTTTATTTGGTTCCCGACCGATAATCGTACCATTAAAATCGGGTATATGGGGAACGTAACGCGGCGATTACGATAACGCCGGTCCGGAACCCGTATAACGTCTTAAAGGTCAACTTTCCGCCGGGCGAAGGTAAGTTCGAAGGTAAGATTAATAAAGAAAGGAAACGAAAAAATTGGCTTAAATAACGGGAACGGCTAACCGTCATTAAGGGCGTTAACGGATATAAAAACCGTACGTAATATATACGGAAATAAATTATTATATTAAGAAAAAAAAAGGGGGGAAAAGGAAAAAATACGTTAAGAATTATAAAAACGTATATACGTACGCGTATATAATTACGTAACGAAATTTATACGTTTTTTTATTTTATTATATTTTTTTATTATTACTTTATAAAGTTAACGATATTATATTATACGATATAAAGCCGTTCGTTTTCTTACTAACGTATAACATTGTCGTATGTACGGAATGCCATTTTAGCTGCGTCGGCGACAAGGTCAAAGCCTATTTAAATACGGCCGAATACGTACGAAGATACGCGCCGGAAAAACGCGGTATCGGCGACAGGGTCCGGCGCGTACCGGGCGTATTCCTGGCCCAGGCGTAGCTGCAGGAGCTGCGGTTCCCGGATCCGGAGGCCGCGGTTAACCCGTACTTCCGGGCGCCCGAAATGGACGGATTGGCGTATCGGCGGTACCCGTACGTCTGCCGGGCGGACCGTTAAATAAAAAGGTATTACCGTACGGAATACGGCTGGGTAAACCCGTACGGTAAAGGACGGAAACGGGTAAAAGGGATGGCGGCGGCGGCGGCGGCGGTAGCGGCAAGCGAAGGCTTGCCGTGGCGTACGGGCGTACGTTACCAAAGGTTTTTCCGCAGCCGCACGGTAAACGGCGGAGGTAATAGTTAGGTAAAGGAAGGCCGGCGGCAAAAACGGGCGCGGAAGGAAAGGGAACGGCGGATAAGGGCGGTAATAGTAACGGCGATAATAGGTAAAGGCTGATATTAACGACGTACGACGATAATTTGGTAACGGAGGAGAAGGAACGGCGGCGGACGGCGGACGGCCCCGGCGGCGTCGACGCCAAATCGACCTGGGTTAAGAAGATGGACTGGGCGAAGCATTTAAAAGGTAAAAACCTTATCGAGCTTTATAAGGCTAGCGCGGGTCCGGTATTTAACGCGGCCCGGGTAAGGCTGTAAAATGCAGCGGCAAGGGAAGAGCAATAACGGCTGGTACGGCTGGGCGAAAGTTTCGACCGCAAGGTAACGAGGTGCGCCGGCCGGTTCGAAGCGGTGCCGTACGAGACGTTACGGTAATTAGCAAATATCGACCCGGTTAAGCCGGCAGAACGCCCGTTTGGTACGAAGGATTATGCCAGCTCGATAAACCGGTACCGGACGTATTAAAAATAATATTTATATTATTACGTACGGACATAACGGCTAAACCGTAACGAGGCCGAAATATAATATGGCGTACGGTTTTCCGATACGTAATAAGCGGCATTAAATAACGTAACATAATTATTATACGGAAATAAAGGCGATAACGGCGAAAGCGGCAAAAAGGGGAAAAGCGACGGCCCGCCCGTACGTACGGAAACGTTTAATAAATCCGTTTTCCGGTTTTATATTTATTTATTAAAATAAAAAGTAACGTTTTAAATATATATTAACCCGTTATTATATTTCGCCGCCGTATTAAAGATTAACGGAACCCGGCTATTTTTATAAAAGCCGGCTAAGATTTATACGAAGTAATTAACGGGTATTATATAATACGGCCAATTATTAATACTAAAGCATATTTTCGAAAATTAACCGGACGACCCGGACGGTATAAACGTCGATATTATCGAACGGTTTAAAGACAAACACCGGTAATAACTGGCGGACGGGTTAAATACGCCGTTTAATACGATAATTTACTAAGTATCGTATAAAAAGAATTACCGCCGTAAGGAAGGCGGTACGGTACGGATTATATAAAAAAAGGGCGGTAAGGCGTTACGATATTTAAGGTAACGGATCAAATTATAAAAATTTCGAAACGCGGTTCGCATAAACGTACGGAAGGCGGAAGATTTATTTAACGGGCTGTTTTTCGGCGGTGAGGCCGATATGCAGGCGTCGATCGAAACAATACGCGTTATCGATAGCATGATATACGAAGGCCCGGAACGGTTATTCGCAATAAATAACCGGAACGAATAGCTACAGCCGGGTTACCGGCGGATTGCCGAACTAGCGTACGGCGCGTTATAAGATGGCCGGGCGGGCCGTTAAAGCCAGAACCGGGTGGTAGGATATTTATCGTAATTATAGGATTTTAAAAAGGCATATTTAGTTAATACGTATAGTTAAGGGGGGTAATTAAAGCGCAGCCCGGAAATTATGACGGTACGGCATTATGATACGTAATAATTATTCCGGAATTTATTCGTTTTTAACGGATAGGTATTATTAATAACGGACCGGAATAAAAATAAGGCGATTTGCGGTATCGGCCGTAAGGTAATACGGTTTTTGTCGGAATACGTAAATAAAATAATAATAACGTACGTTACGTAATTATTACCATTCGAAAAAATGTTAATAATACGGCCGGAGGCCGGTACGGGGGCGCGGAACGTGTTAACGTTGTCGTTAGATAAATGGTTATGGAAAGGCGGACGGAAAGGCCGCTAGGAAACGGCGGAATTAAGTAAGTAGCTGGCGTCGGCGACGGGCCGGCGCGTCGGCATAAAGCTAACGGTAACGGATTACCGGTACGTAATTATCGAATTAGGTCGCAAAATTCACGGTTTAATTATCCGGCAGTTCGAGGTTAATATAAATGCGGACGGGGACGGCGGCGGTAGGCAAAAAATGGCGGATAGTAAGGCCGGCGGCGGCAGCGGCTAGTACGAAAATGCGGCGATTGGCGAAATTAGGAACCGGCGTAAGATAAAATATATTTAGGATTTATAAGTAACGTACGGTAACGCGATTACGTAATAATATTACGTACTGGATATCCGGTTTCCCGGGTAATTATAACCGTAAATAATCGCTAATTATTAGGAAATTAGCCGGTTTTGGTATTAATATCTAAGCTTTAGCGCCGGTAACAATACGCCGCCCTTATTGCCCGAAAAAGGTAGCGGAAAAAAATAAAACGGCGGTAGTAAAAATAAAAAAGGTACGAAAAAGGCAGATTACCGGGATGGCGGATGGTAACGGCGGCGATCACGAAAATGGGGGGCATAATTACGACGGCGGCCGTTATAAAAGGAAAAAAACGGTAACGGCCGGGCCGGCCGCCGCCGGCGAAAAGGACGGCGGTACCGATATCGAAACCGGGCTTTATAAGTTATTCGGGAAGGACGTAAATTGGCAGTCGGATAAATAACGCGATAACATAATTAAAATAATAACGTTATAAGATAAGTAAGTATTAATCGTAATTCTGCTAATAAACGGTAAAAAAAGTATTTTTTTTATATTGCCGCCGGCGGTAAAAAAGCTAGGTACGACGGTAATTATAATACCGTTCGTAACGTTAATAAATAACCTAATTAAACGGACGAAAACGTTTAAGGTTAATTATATCCGGTGGCAACCGGTAACGCGGACGGAATAAGACGAGCCGTTATAAAAAGCGCGGTTGGTAATAATTAACGCCGACCTGGCCGGCGGTAACGAATTTATGGCGTACGCCGACGGCTTACGGACGTAAGGCTTATTACGGCGCATTTTTATCGTCGAATGCCATATAATTATTATGAACGCCGGTTACCGGGCGAGGTTAATAGGGTTAAAAAGGTTATACCGTTTCGAGCGGCCCGTAATATTATTAACGGTAACGTTATTGGTACGCTTAAAATGATGGTTTCGGCAGGAGATGGTAGCCGGGAACGCCGACATCGTACGGGCGGTAACGGTAAAACAAAATATCCGGTACCGGGTTATAACGGTAATGCCGGACGGGACGGCGGTTGAGGACGAAATGGTACGGACGGTATTACGGTTGGAAAAAAGGATAAAGGATGGGTAAAAAGATATGGTATATTACCGTACGAAAAAAGCCTGCAAAACGTTAACGGAAAAGCTGGGGTACGATTTTTACCATAACGGTATAACGGACGAAGGTAAACGACGGCAAGTATTACGGTAATAAGCCGAAAAAATAGGAAGGAAAAAAAAAAAAGAAAAAAAAAAAAGTAACCGTTAAATTGCGGTAACGGCGGGATTAGGGACCGGCGTCGATATTTAAGGGATCGTAACGGTAATATATGCGAAATAGCCGTACGGGTTCGTAAATTTCGTTTAATAAATAAAACGGGACGGGCGGCGTAATGGTAAGGCGATAAAATTAATAATCGTAATAAATAATAAGGCGGTATAGTATAATTAATAAACGGATAACGTAAAATAACAAAACCGGTAAATTATAAAATAATTCTTAACCGTTATAAATTACCGGTAAATAAAATTAAACGCGTTTATAAATGGGTAAGGGCGGGATTACGAAAAAGTTGGCGGCAAACGTTATAACCGTTATCGCCGAAACCGCGTAAGGACGGGTAGCCTGGGCCCAGAGCCGGAACCGTAGCCGTAACCGGGGCCGGGGTTGGCATTAAGGTAAAGGCCGGGTTTAAAAAACCGGCTTAAGGAATAGCGGAAAAAGAAATATTAAAAAATACGGATAATATAAGATTAATTACGAAAGGTTAAAGGAAGATATAAGGTATGTTACGTTAAATGGCATTAATACGGATGGCAGGAGGATTACCGGCGACGGTATAAACATCCGCCGGAACGTTGTTATACGGTTAAAAAAAAGGAATACCGGGCGTAGCGGTAGAAAATACGGTTTGCGGATTATAGTTGTTACTGGCGATGCGGGTTACCGCAAGCTTGGTATACGACGGCGGCGGCGGCGGAAAGGGGCGGCGGCGGTAAAAAAAAGGGGGCTACGTACGGACGGACCAGGTATTACGGGTAGCAATGCTAGCGAACCAAAGCGAAACGTTAAGGAAGTAGGTACGGAAAAAATTCGGGGTCGACGCGAAGGCAAAAAAGGAATATACGGAATGGGTCGGGCAGTAACGGCGGGTATACGGCGAAAAGATAACGAACGGGCTGGCCGTATAAGACCTGATCGTATATTATATATGTTATTATTAACCCCGGCCGCCGGAACGGCCCTTTTTTTCCTTTTTTTCTTTTTTTTTCTTTTTTTTCTTTTTTTTTATAGTTATTATTTTAAAACGTTTAAGTTAATATTAATTTATTTTTTTCTTTTAAAAATTAATTTGATAAAAAAGAATTTACGAATAATTAAATAATAAATTTTTATATATAATATCTTTTTTTGTCCGGATATAATACGGCGAAATTATACGTTAAAAAATAAAATAAATAAGGTTTTTCAAAAACTATTTTAAATATAATATAAAAGGTTATAAAACCGGGTTAAAATTTTATATTACGTATCGTAAAATGTAAGTTCGTTTTAATTCGGTTTTAAAAAATTAAACGGTTAAAATAAAAGTTTAATAAAAAGAAATTTAATAAAAAAACGTTATACGGAAAAAGATATCCGGATACGTTAAATTAATTAAAATATAATAAAAATTAATTATTATAAATTTAATATTAAAATGCTAAAAAGAAATTAATATTTATAATAAAATTATACATAATATATATATTAAATATATATATATAAATTAAAATTAAAAAGAAATAAAAATAAAAAACAAAATTAAAGAAAATAAAATAAAAAATAAAAGCCCGTTATAGAAATTACCGTGAAATCTAATTTACGGCAACCTTTACTGTTTTTATATATAATAATAAGAAAACCTTTTTTTTATAATAAAAAAACCCAAGTTAAATTCGAATTTACGTTTTTAAAGTTTTTAAACGTTTGGCATTTAATTACTAAACTATTAAGGTAATGGAATTTTCCATTAACCCGATACTTAAAACGGTAAGCAATAAGCGGTATGTTTGGTCTTGCCGAGCTGCCCCCGTATCGCTAAACAAAACCTTCTCGGGTTTAGGCGATACCTAGGCGTACCCACCGTCGCCGACAGTACGGCTAACGGAAAAAGTTTTAAAAAAATATCAAAAAAAAAGGAAATTAAATTTATTATAAAAAAAGAAATATATATTTTTGTAATAATTAATAATATATTACCTATTAAAACGTTTTTTAATATTAATTAATATCTAAATTATAATAAATACTTTTTTTTTATATTAATTAATAAAATATCGTTTATTAAACCTTTTTTTAACGTTAATTAATAAAGCGGTATAAAACGTCGTTATCCTTTTATATTAATTAATAAAATATTAATTATAAAAACCTTTTTTTATTTTTATTAATATTAAGATTTATAAATAAATTGTTTTTTTTATATTAATTAATAAGGTATTATTAGCAAAAAGCTTTTTCAACGTTAATTAATAAAACAATTTAAAAAGTTTTTATTTTTTTATGTTAATTAATAAAATATTAACCGTTAAAACCTTTTTTATGCTAATTAAAATCAAAATATATAATAAACCCATTTTATTTTAAATGTATAAATTTAGGGCCCTTATTCCGTAAAAGTTCTTTTACGCCTTAAAACTTTTTTTAATTTTTAAATTTTAATTAAAAATAAAAACGTTCTTTTAATAAATAATATATAATATAATCGATTTATTTATATTAATTAATAAAACGTATTAAGATTATAAACTTATATTAAATTTCTTTTAAATATAATAGAATTATATTAATATAGGCCGATATTAAATTTATATTAATTATTAATATTAAATTAATTAATATATTATATTTTTATACATTAATTAATAGAATATTACCCGATAAACCCTTTTTTAACGTTAATTAATAAAGCGGTTTAATAAGCCTTTATTTTCCTATATTAATTAATAAAGTAATAACCGTTAAAACCTTATTTTTACGTTAATCGGTAACCAGATTTATAATAAACCCCCTTTTCTATATTAATTAGTAAAATCTTACTTATTAAAACCTTTTTTAACGCTAATTAATAAAACGGTTTAAAAAGCCCTTAGTTTTTGTACTAATTAATAAAATATTACCCGTTAAAACCTTTTTAAACGTATATTAATAAAACGGTTTAAAAAGCCCTTATTCTTTATACCAATTAGCAAAATATCATTTATTAAACAGTTTTTTAATTTTAATTAATAAAAGGATTTAAAAAGTTTTTATTTTTTATATTAATTAATAAAGTATCGTCCGTTAAACCCTTTTTTAAGGTTAATTAATAAAAACGGTTTAAAAGGCCTTTATTTTTTTATATTAATTAATAAAGTATTAACCGTTAATACTTTTTTAACGTTAATTAATCTGTAAATTTATAATAAACCTTTTTTTTAATATTAATTAATAAAATATCGGTTATTAACCTTTTTCTTTTCATGTTAATTTATAAAACGGTTTAAAAAACATTTATTTTTCTTTATTAATTAATATAATATTAATTATTAAAAACTTGCTTTACGTAAATTAATATTAAAATTTATATTAAACCTATTTTTTAAAATTATAATTAATAAATTAATTTTAATTTTAAATTTTAAGTTAAGTATATTTTTATATAATAAGCAAACCTTTATTTCCCCCAATTATCCGGCGTAATCCGGTAAAAAAATGAACCGAATAAAAAAATGGAATTAAATATTTAAAATAAAAAGCCCGGTTACGGAAAAAACGAAACCGGTATCCGGGGTAATAAATTTTATAATAAACTTTATTATTAAAAAGTAAAACCGGTATTATTATAACATAACGGTTTTAATTATATTATATATAATCGAATTTTCAAAAAATTATTTTTAATTCAAACTTAAATATTACGTAACTAGTTTAAAAATCTTAAAAATCTTTATTAATTTAAAAATATTAAATTAACCGAATTATAAAAAAACTTAAAGAAACTTAAAAAGATTTAATTAATAAAAACGTTTTAACCGTTTAAATATTTAAAGTTAAGGTAAACATATATACGTTTGTGATTATTATAATTTAAATAAATTATTAAGTTATAATATAACTTAATTACTTAAATTATTTTTAATAATTAAATATTATTAAACGTAATTATTAAATACTTTATTATTTCATTTTTTACGATATTATTATTAATATAAACCGTACGATTAAATTTAATAATTAGTTAAATACCTTAACCGTTATAAATATCCGGGATAATAAATTTTGTAATAAACCTTATAACCGGAAAATAAAGGCGGTATCCGGAAAAATAAACTTTTTAAATATACATTTTAATTTATTAATAAATATTTATATTTTATTAACATTTATTATAACCGTTATAAAACTCTTTTTTTTAAAAACCCTTATTTTATAAACGGTTACTATTTAAAAACGTTTAAAGTATTATTTCTTTAATATTTTCCAAATTAAATTTAATCGACAAAAAGTTAATTACCGATTAAACAATAAATTTATATTTATAATCTTTTTTTATTCGCATATAATAAGCCGAAAATATACGTTAAAAAATATGTTAAAAAAAAAGTTCCGGGAAACGTATTAAATATAATATAAAGTATTATAAAGTTCGTATATATTTTATATTACGTATTATAAAATTTAATATCGTACTAATTCGGTTTTATAAAATTAAACGGTTAAAATATAAATTAATTAAAAAAGATTATTAAAATAAAAAAAACCAAAATTATTAAACTGGCCGAAGATAATATTAAATAATTATTATTTTAAGTAATTATAAAAAATATGGATTATATATTAAAGATTTACGATATAATTTAATATTAAAAGAAAAATTAAATTAAAATTAAAAATTATAATTAAAAAAAATTCTTTTTTATTATTAAATAATAAAGGTTATGCAGGTTATCGTAAGCCGTTCCGTTTTTAATTCAAAATAAAACGGCTTATAACAACCTATATAACCTTTATTATGTAATAATAAAAAAAGTTTTTTTAATTCTTTTTCTAAAGGCTTAAATAGGATTTAAATTTACGATTTTAAGGTTTTTAAATATTTAACGTTTAATTACTAAATTATTAAAGTGATAAAATTTACCTTTAATCCGATATTTAAGGCGGTAGGTAGCAAAAAGTAGGCCTAGTCTCGCCGAGCCGGACCCGCGTCGCCGATCGAACCCTTGCAGTTGATGGCGCCGCCGACCGCCTTAACGCCGATACTTTAACGGGGCCCGGGTTGCCGATCGAGCTCTAATAGCTGATTACGTCGCCGACCGCCTGAACGCCGATAATTTAACGAAAGCCGGGTTGCCGACCGCCTGAATGCCGATAATTTAACGGAGGCCGGGTCGCCGATTAAGCCCTGATAGCCGATTATATTGCCGACCGCCTCAGCGCCGATAATTTGACGGAGGCCGGGTCGCCGATCGAGCTTTAATAACCGATGGCGCCGCCGACTGCCTTAATGTTAATAATTTAGCGAAGGCCGGGTTGCGGACTATCCGATAAAGCTATTTTTTTAACTGTTACCTAATCCGTATAACCTTGTCGACTCTACTCAGACTCTCATTTCCCTTAGCCGCAAATTCAAACTCTACAGGGGTTTTGTCCCCTTTTTGTCTTAGACCTAATTCCCATCCTACCCTATTCCCATTATGACATTTGCCCGCTAGGTCGTCTTTAATAACCCCCTTTGTTTTTTTTTTTTTTTTTGCTTTTCTTTTTTTGAAACGTCGTTACTTTTAGCTAGTTATTATACTCTTAACCAGGATTTTTATGAATATATAAAATAAAGCGTTATTACGTTCGTAATTTCGTAATACGTCGTTTACGGTTCCCGTATAACCCTTATCGTAATTATTAAGGCGTAATTTGTACGTAAGTTCATTAAAACCGTACATTTTTTTTTTAAGTTTTTAATAATATATAAGCTTCGTAAATAAACTTTTAAAACATTATTTTTTATTTCGTAATAAACGCAAAACGATTTAGGTAACTTATTTATTATCATTTTATTTTCCGCGTTTTAATTTGTATTACTTATAAAAGTTGCTTTCTTATATCGGCGGCACGATACGTATCTATTTATTATACGGCCAAATATGTTATTTCTTAAAAAGGGTTCGAAAATTTATATCATACCGCATATACTTACGTTTTACGGATCGAAAATGCCTGGCTTAAAATCGTTAAGTTACGACCGTACCTTAACGCGTTATTCGTAACGTCTTTAAAAATTTACTATAACGGTTTGCTTTACTTTTTTTATAAGTAACCTTCCGTTTATCCGTGCGTTTATCGTAATTAAGACGTTATAAAATACCATTTGCAAAGCGAATACGGTTACCGATATTTAGGGCGCGGTCGACCCGTAAAGGTTACGGGAGGCGTTATAACATACTGGCTGGAGCATAATATTATCCGGAGCCCCGTGGCATGTTAGAGCTTTTTCGCTCGCGGGAGCCGCATCCGGTACTTCCCCGTTACGGCCCCAGCCTCGATAAGGTACCAACCATCGCGGGTGGCCGCCTCAGATAGAGACGGAACGGTGGAGACTACGCGTGTTACCATACCCCACCCCCTAGCTGCACACACCTACTAGCTGCACAGCAAAATTTCTAGGTTACCACACAATCCCTATAACTTCACTTATACGTTTTTAGATAAATATTGAAGCTATTCGTATGAGCCTTTTAAGGTTAAATAGCCCTGATGCTGACGTTTATGATAACGTAAGACGGTGTTTCAGAACTTAAGGTCCGGCGGCTTTTTAGTACTGTGCATTCCTGCTGCAACTATGATTTGTCATAAATTCCATCTTCGACCCTTAAGCCCATATAGCATTGTATACTGCAGCCATGGAGTCCTACACAAAAGAGGACATGGTATATGCTATATTCGACACTACGGACAATAATTTATCCCTCCGCATAACCTCCCAGACGTATAATATACCTGCATCAACCATTTCCGCCCGTAAGAACGGCAAACACCAGCCCAGAAAGGATGCTCATCAAGACGAGCAACGCCTTGACGTAAACCAAGAGGAACGCATAACCCAGTGGATTTTGAGGCAGGATAAGCTAGGTCACGCGCCTGGGTATGGTGTAGTACGAAGTATAGTGAGTAAGTTAATAAAGCAAAAGGGGGACTATCGTAAGCTAAGGAAGAACTGGATCGAGGGCTTCAAGAAAAGAAATCCCAGCGTACATACGAAGATCGGGCGCCGTACGGAGGCCGTACGCTTTAATAACCTTACTCCTAAGGCCGTAAATTGGTATTTCAAAATTAGGGAAGACTATAGCTGGATTAAGCCGGAATACGTTGTGAATGTCGATGAGGGTGGCATCATGGCAAGTTTCGGTAAGGCTCTTATACCTCCATAAGGCGTATGTGGCTTCAGCTTAACCATAATATAGGGCTTGATAACCTGGTTCTTGGAAGTACCGAGACCAAGAAAGCCTTTATTAAAAGTGATCAGGGCCGTAATTGGACGACGTTTATTAAAGCTATTACCGCCAAAGGCCGGGCCCTGAAGCCTGGGATTATATTCAAGGGTAAAGCCCTTCAGGCACAGTGGTTCCTTGATGCGTTTCGCAAGATAGCTGATTGGCACTATATCTATTCTGATAATGGATGGACCGATAACGATATAGCTTGCAAGTGGTTAGAGGACGGTTTTTTGGCCCAAATGCTATTAAAAGATGAGTTAGACGTTATCCTCTTGATAATGGATGGTCATAAAAGCCATACTTCGGTACGTATATGCGACGTTTTACTATAAATACGAACTGACAGCTTTAGGATAACTTCATGACTACCTGCTTCTTCAACAACGTAAACTGTTGTTTTCTACCGGCCCATACCCCCTACGGCCTATTACCATTTGATAATGGGCCCTATAATGCTCTTAAGGCTGCGTATAGGCGTATATTGGCCAATTTCCAAAGCCTAACTGACTCGGCGCCAGTAGACATGATTAACTTTATCCGCACCTGCGCCCAGGCCAGAGAGGACGGTCTGACGAAGAAGAATATCGAATCTGGTTTCCGGATGACGGGTAACTGGCCTATAAGCCGCAGGAAAGCTTTAAGTCACGATGAGATACAACTAGATAAGGATGACAGGCCCAAGACCCCTAAGCCTAGAGCCCAAGCTTCCGATGAAGACCGTTTGTTTGTTTGTTTGTTTGTTTGTAGTATTTAACGCCAGAGGAAAGCCGCGTAGCGGCTTATCCCAAAGCCTCCCCTAGGGCATATAGGCGTGCTAAGCTAGGTGAAGCTATCTAACTAACTTACTTATCTACAAATGTAGACCCATTTAGCAATTTTTGTCCGTAGACGCGTCGCCGTTTCCAGCGAATCAAGCTGTATCCTCCCTCCTCCGTGCGAGGGCAGTACCCAGCCTTTTTCGCCCCCATGGTACGGGTTTTTGGGACCTAAGCCCAGGTCGTAGCCGTGGTGGCTATGCTAAGTCGTCGGCTGTACGCCGCGGACCACGCGTTTAAACGCATTAGTGTGTGTAATTAAAACCTTTCCTTTTAATTCCTTAATCCTTTTAAATGCGGTTTTTTAAATTCTTTAACTTCCTCTTTAGAAATAAAGAAAAGGGCAAATAAATGTAGTCCTTAAGGCTTTAGGCGGCTTCTGATATTATAGGATAATCGTTCCCGTATTCCGTATATAAATGTTTTTATAAAACCCTGTAACCCCGATATAGTTTTTAAAAGCAACTGGGTTGCTTATGAGCTTTATTAAGTAACGGGCTTTTTCTTTAGGCCCTTAAGGACGTTTTTTCGGTTTAAGTAGCTAGTTTTTAAAGAAGGCGTCCGTTTTTTTATAGTAAACCAGGTGTTTAAATGCTTTGAGTTTACCGTAAGTATAATGCAGTTTGGCGTTTTCGTATTTGAATTTCCGGTGATATTAAGCAAAATTTCCGTACCCCGTACGGAACGTTAAATAGTGATATAGGACCGGTTTCGTTAAGTATTTCAGCTTATTGGGATAGCGTAAATAATACTTTAAATTTTAACCTTTATAACGTTATAAGAGTTTAATGGAGGTTGCCTTTTACGACATTTCTCGCTGCGCTTTGTTTCGTAGCCTCGCCCTGGACTTGATTCCGTAGGTCGTGGCTATGTAATCGCTATTGACGTCCTTTTGCTTTAAGCCCGTTTTTGTTAACTTATCGGCTAACTTATTTCCTTTTACGCCATAATATCTTGGGCATTAGCGTATTCCGACGTTATGCGTATTTACTGCTATTTGGAACTTTAAATAAGTTTATTAGGAGGATATGGTAATATTTGCCTTAACCCTTTAAATCGCTTTCGTATTATCCAGGTAAATTTATATTTATTTCCGATTAATTTTCGGTAATTCCGTAACGACGTACTTTAATCCCTTTTAAGCTTTTATTACCTCCGTATCGAAAATAATAAAGTATAGGTTAAAACGTCCGCGTTCCGTACCAAAAAAATCGTTTGTTTTGGTAAACCGTAAAGCTATAACCGACTTCCGTCCTATTTTGCGAACCGTCCGAAAAAACGATAACGTTATCCGGCGGCAAAACCGCATATTAAGTTTCGAAAGTTTTGGCAGCCTTTTTTTTAATAAATTCTTATATAAGGTCCTTTTTTAAACCAGGTAGATATTTAGAAGGTATTAAGAAAGGTCGTTATATTAATGGCAATATCCTTACTATTATTTATACCTTGGTTTTAAGGTTTTAAAAATCCCTTATTCCGGGCCCTTTAACGATCTTAACCAGTTCGGTTTTTCTAATTAAAGGGTGCTTTCTGTTTACCGTACGTAACCTATAGGAAAATTTCCACAATGCAAAGTCCAAAGCCATTTAGGTTATCGGCAATCCCGAATTTCGGTAAAGTACATACGTTAACGTCGTTCTCCAAACCGATAAGGTGGCCTTAGCCGCCAAAGTAAAAACCCGTTAAATTTTTCCAACGTACCAACCCATCCTAACGCTAACCTCGTTCTTTCCCAGCTATACTTTACCTTCTGGGGGCTTAATACGTCCCCCATACCATATTTCCGTACCGTAAAGCGCTATAAAAATAACGTACGTAATTATGGCCTTTCGCAAACTAGATGCCGGCAGGCCGTACTTCGTATTAGTTAGGTGCCGAATATATTATGCAAGCTATATCGCCTTACCGGTTTTTTCGGAAACGTATTATCTAAATGTAAATTTTCTATCAAACTAAACCCCGAACCATCTAAGTGCCGGCATTTTGCCATTACCTTCCGGCTCCTTTACCGGGCGAATTGTAAAATTATCGTTAATTACTACCGGTAGGTTATGTACCCTTCGTATTTTAGTAATATATAATAACTTGCACTTTTCGGGAACGAAATAAACCCGGTTTTCCTTACCTTATTATAGCACTTATCGTACGTCCCGGGCTAAAAGTTCGGCGTTTTTATTAAGTAACCTAAATGTTTTATATAGATATAAATCGTCTGCATAACCGAATCTTAAGTTACGGTCTTATTATAACAATTCCGTAAAATAAAGCATATAAAAAACCGGAAAGAATAAGGAGCTCTGCGGCGTACCGTACCGGACCCGATTGTATCCCGTAATCTTTAACTTTAGCCGTACCCGTACCTGCTTATCCGATAAAAAGAAGTTTATAAAACGAAATACCGATAACGGCCAGCCTTATCGCTTTATCCTTTTCAATAAACGTCTTTTTAATAACGCGTTAAACGTTCCCTATACGTCCATTATAACCATAAAAACCTTTCGTCCGTTAGTTAATACCTATTCCGCATTATGTATAAAGGAGGCCACCAGATTTATTGCCGAACGCTTAAGTAGCGCCCCGCCGTGCTGTAAGCTAAAAATATTATTTGTTAAGGTTATTTACGCT
This sequence comes from Monosporascus ibericus, assembly GCA_004154915.1. Classification (NCBI taxonomy): domain Eukaryota; kingdom Fungi; phylum Ascomycota; class Sordariomycetes; order Xylariales; genus Monosporascus; species Monosporascus ibericus. The sequence continues at coordinate 17,968 of QJNU01000512.1, read as the reverse complement.
AGCCTTTTTGCTACTAGCCTTTTTAATCCCTTACCGAGACAGGAAAGTAAGGCAATAGGTCGCCAAAACCTTGGCGATTCCTTATTCCTTTTCCCTGCCTTAGGTATTATCGATACTTTTGCGTTCCGCCAGGCTATCGGAAAGTACGCAAGCCGTAAAGCGTTTTTAAAGATGTCCTTGATGTGTTATTTAACCGTACCTTAGCTGGCTTTTAGCAGCTTAACCGTAACGCCGTCAGTTCCGGGAGAGGTGCTAAATACCCTTATAATGTAGGTTTCAACTTTTTCTAGTGTCGCTGTATTGTCCTAAAAGAGCCGACCGCTTTATTGATCCATACCTTTTAAGGGATTAGAGTTTAGGTTATCGTCTGCCGAGAAACGCTTTAGGATTTCTGTCCGTAAAGTTTTTACTTTGCTTAAGTTGTCCTTTATTACTTTGTTCCTTATCCGCAGGGGTGGGGATTTTAATCGGGACCCGAATTTGTACCAGCTGATAATCTTGTAAAGTTTGTCGTCCGTAATAGCCGCTTTGATAACGTCCCGCCAGTAGTCTTTCTTAGCCTTGCGGACTACCGATAGAAAGCGCCGATGTTTATCCGTATAGCTTTGATCTGTACGTTATTCATACGTTTTTAAATCTTTATATACGCGGTAGGCCTTTTAACATTCCTTCGTCCATTACGGCGCTTTACGACCCCGGTTTTTCGCCGGTTTGCCTATTGCTTCTATCGCTAATTGAAAAACCGAAATAATAGCTTGGACTCGAGAATCCAGTTCTTCCGGTAAGGCTGCCGGTCCTTTATCTGGTAAGGAGGTTGTACCCGTTATAACTAAGTCCGCGAACCTTTCTAGGTCCCGTTCCGGAACCCGTAATCGGTATTGTTTCCATTCCTTCCTACCTTTTCCTGGGATGGTCGTTAATAAAGTAAAGTGGTCCGAGCCGGAATTAAGATCGTCGCAGATTGCGGTCTTTGCATAAGCGATATTGGAAAAGACCAGATCCAGTACGTGCCCCGCCTTATAGGTGGATTCGCCTGGTATGCCTATATAAACCATCCCGCTGGTAGTAAGCCAGTATACGATATTTTTGCCCTTATTTTTCCCTTTAACATTTGGTTCAAAATATAGGTGCCATACGTTCTAATTACCTTTTATCAGGCAGTTGTTCGGTAGCGCCAGGCTGGTAACGTAATCGATTGTAACGTCCGTACGTAACTCCCGGTATGCGTTAAACATAAAGAACCTATTTATATTTAACCATAATAGGTCCCGTAAATAAACCGGCCGTCGTTGTTATACCGCTAGGTAACGCCTTTTCCTAACGTAAATCATTACCTTAGGCCGCTTCTCTTTTTCTGTCCAGCTATCCATCGGCGCGTATAAGTCAAATCCCGGATGGTTCTGTGTTTTCGTATCGCCCCTTACCTAGGGCTTTTGGACTTAAATTATATTTACGCCCTAAGCTTAGCAAAGCTTTAATAAGGTGATATATGGCGCTAGGGCATTACGTATATTGCACCAGGCCATACGCAGATTACGTAGCCTTAGGGGCACGTTATTATCCGTACGGCGTTTATTGCGCCTTTTACCGCATTCGTTTCTAGGCGTTATACGGTATGGTTAGGGTTAGTACTTAAGACCTTATCTTTTGCGGCCGGGTATGTACGTAAGCTGTATTTCTGACTGGCGCTTATTATCATTATATTCCGTATCCTAAGGTGGGGTAAGCTGTCGTTCGATGTTACTATAATGGACATTTCGACGTCGCCCTCCTAATCCGCTATCCCGGATGCCGTAATAGATTTTGTTTTTGAGCTGCCCGTATTTAAGGGCGTATAAGTAGGCCTGGACCTTATAAAGGCCGCTTTATTTCGGGTTCTTTTTTTACCATTAGTTATCTGGCTCGGTTATGGCCTATTGGGCCTTTTTACCGAAGGTTAAGATAACTTCCCGTCTTCCGGGCCCGGTTCCGGCTCCGACCGAACATTTTCTTCTTTATACCTTTTAGCCCCCGCCTTCCGGACGTTCTTAAGCTTATTTTTCGTAAGCCGTACTAGTTACCCCTTAACCCGTTTGGGGGTAGCTGCATAATTTTCGTATCCCGCCGGAAAAGGGCCCCGGCAATTCGCATATTTAAGGGGCCGGGTATATTCGCCTTTTGGGTGCTGATCCAGCTTATCCTTATTGTTATTATACCGGGCTACCCGTTAGTATCGTCCCTTAAAATAGTACCCTTAGCATCCTGGGTTATGTAACTTAACTATAGGCTTTTTTATTATCGGCCTGGACTGATTATTAATATCGAAAAGTTTGAAAAATCTAACCGGAGTTAAGAAAGATATTATTTATGTTTTACGGCTAATGGCAAGGTTGGGCCTATACCTTAACGGCTTGCAGCTTACGGGCCGCTGCTTGGTTTATGCGTAAACCTTATTATATATAACGTCCTGCGTATAAATAAAGCGTCCCGGGTTAATATAATCCGGGAAGGTATATAGTATATTCGGCGCCACGTAAGTATATTACTGTTCCGGCATTTGGATATCGTCGGCATTCGTAATTTTGCCTAGGCGTTATTTCGTTTTCGATTTAAAAAGTTTATCCCGGATTTATTTGGTAATTAATTTAATGGATAAGCTTATATTCGTAGCCGAAATATTTGGGATGTTTGGTAATTATAACCTTAAGTCCTTAAATTCCTTGTAGATAGCAGCTTTTAATATGAAAGGCTGCTTTTTATGGACCCGCCGTTTTTCGCTTAAACGAATCAAAATTTTATTATCTTTTTTATTAAAAGGCCAGAATATAATGGAGCCAGTTTTGGCGGTAAACGTTTTAGCGATTTTTATACCGCCGTTCGGGTTCGAGCTAAGTCCCGATTTGGCAACGTTAGCCTATAAGACTTATTTGGACGATTAATATGCGGCTTTTTCTTCCGAACTGGTTGGCTGCCAGCTTAATAGCCGAATAGGAGCATATAACGCGCCGTTAAAGGTCGAAAAGACCGCCGTATTAAGGTAGCCGACGAGCATTTCAATAATAAATCTCGCTTGTGCCTTATGGTCGGCCTGATGATCACCGTTATAGTGTCCAACGAACGAATCTAGGCATCTTGCTAGGTCTCCGATAACCTGCTTTTTAACCTGTACTTGGCGTTCCATTTCGTCAAGTCGGGAGGTGACTGCCGAAGTCGCAATGTCGGGTTGGGGTCTATTAGCGGCCTTTCCGTTGGTGTGGTCTATTAACGGAGGAGCCTGGACATTGGCAGGCTTTTTCCTTTTGTTCCGCTGTGATTGTGCGAGATTCAAAGGTGTAAGTGGCTCAGGTTGCTGAGTATACTGAGCCGTATCGTCAGCTTCCCTAACCTATAGTCTGAAAAAACCGCTAGTACGGTTCCTTCGTTTTTAATGTGGGCGCTTGAACCCTTAAAAAATATAAGGGATACGGTTCCTTTATTAGGAAAGGGGGTACGGTTTTTTCGCGTTTGTTAATATAATTTGCTCGTTTTAATTAATATATTCAGCTTATAAATATACGATATGCTATCTATAATATTATACTTATAATTATTTAAATAGGTAAATAATATTATTATTAAGTTTCATAGGTAACTTTTAATAGGCTGCACTTATTAATGCTAACTATACCGGATATAGGGTTAATAACTAAAGTTAAGGTACAAAGATCTTTCGCATACGGCCCATAAGGCTACGATTAATTATACCGTATTCAAAATCGACTTTTAGCAAGAAGGTTTAGGGGTCAAGTTATATCATATTTTGCAAACGTTCAGACTATACGATGCGTCCCATTTCGTCGGGATCTAAAGTACGGCCAAAAACCTAAAATCGGTAAGGATTAAATTAATTACGTATAAACAGGTTAAACTGTAACTAATTCTTTACGTATTTATTATTATTATTTAAGCAATACGAACTATTTGGCCATTATGGATATAATCGGACCGTTTACTTATTTATTAACGTATTCCGTTATTATATGCAGGGTCTGCCGTTATAATTACGTTACGAACGAAATATAAAATCATTTAGGCAATTTTTTACATAAGCAATTACGAACCGCGGAACGGAAAAAGATTGCTGCAATAATGCAAACTTTTCCGAATATAATCCGTACGCAACAAAAACTGCTTAATTTCCAGTTTCCGCCGCCAATTATAACCGTAATTCCATTTTTGGAAGCCCTAATTACGGACGGGTTAGGCTATAACCAATACCCATATATTTCGCGCCATCTCAAAAAGATCCAGGAATACTGCCGGAAGGTATACGGGTAAAAGAATAACCGGAAACGTAAAGGGCAAAAAAAATACGCCGGCCCACAACCAAAGCTTCCGTAGCGAAAGTATATACGGTGCTAAAGGTTTTTCCGGTCGCGGCAAGCTAGCCGTTAATTTAAGATCGAACGAAACGAACCGGCAAAAAGCCTACCGGGCAGACTAATAAGCCCGATGGACATATAAAAAGGCTTTAACTCGTAAACACCACGACGTGTCTCGTTACCGATCCGGTCGCCGGTTAAGACGCTAGGTTCCAAAACGTTATAGGCTAATAAGTAATAACGAAAAATTTTCGAGAATACGTTAATTAAAACTTACGTCGTTACAGATAAAAAGCTGGAACCGAACCCGTAACTCGGTCGAGTAAAATAGTATAAACATTTAACCGGCTTAAATTTAAAGCGGCTTAAAAAAACGTTTCGGCCGGTAAACGAAAAAAAACGGACATTCCGGATTATGATAAATAGCTACCGGCGGGTCGTAAATTATATTAAAGCGCAAACGTATTCGTTTAAATCCGGAATAATTATATTATTCGAAATTAACCGCAAAAATTATATTAAGCTAAACGTTTTATTCGTCGGTAATATAGAAGCAAATGTATGGCAACGTTATACCGGTTTCGTCGGATAGTTATTATTATATCTATAACGAACGTAATAATAAAATAACGACGATCGTCCCGTTTACGTATTAACGATTCGGTAAAAAGAATTATTTAACGGGTTCGAAACGTTAGCTAGGTATTACGAGAACGGCGACATTAACGATGGTACGGTTGTTCGTTTAAACCGGTTATGTCTAAATTTGGTTATTGTTATATTTAATTATCCGTTTAAAAGCTTGTATTATTTAAACGTTATAATTAATAAGCTAACGGTAATAAGAAGCCGAAAGGATAACGGCTAAGTTAATAAGGAAGATTATATAATACGTTATTCGGTAATAATTAAGGTTTTGTAAATGTTGGTAATTAATTAATTAATAATCGAACTATAAAAATAGGTGGCCGATAAATAAAAAAAGGCGGGTATTACCGAAAAAGAAGCGCGAAAGCGTTATCCGGGGCTTTTTTAAATTATATGGCAAAAAATTAACCGATTTATGATAGTTACGCCGGTAACGGACGGAACGTTACTAACGCCGATAGATTGGATTTTCGAATTGCGTAATTACGGATTAAAGATTATTTATATTATAACGGCGGAAAGTAACGTAAACTAAAAGGGAAATAAGCTATAGTATAACCAAATCCGGATTAAATTGTTGGCGTTAAAGGATATGGTATATGCGCTGGTAAAAAAGATACGGCAATTATTATGCCGGATATTATTTTTAAAACAAGAGGACGAACCGGGGGCGGCTGGCGAAAAGGTGCCGCCGATCGATTAAAACGGGTTCCAGTATAACGTTACGGATAACTGATTGGGTTATTCGTTTTTAACGGACGACCGTAACGAATAGGCGGTTAACGGGTTAATTTAGTTACTTAATAGGATACGCGGAAACGGGCGGTTAAAAAAGAAGTGGTTATAAGGGGGGAAAAAGGTATATAAAAAAAGGGCGGTAAAAAAGTACGAAACGATAATCGAAAACTTCCGTAGACGGCTGTTAGTATTGATGTATATATTAAAAAGGCAACCCGGATAAAGTCCGGAGATTTTGGGATTACGTATCGTTAATATAAAATAAAGGGGGGTACGGAACTTGTTTATTTATTAAAGGATGGTATGTTTCGTATTAAGGTATTATAAAAAGTTCTGGCGGAGATAAATGTTTAAGGTGATTTACCGGTTTTTGCTACGAAAGGTAAGGGAGCTTGCGATATGGTATTTGTAGTTGGTATTACCGTTCTGGCAGGACGTTTAAGGGTACGTCCAAAGGGCGAACGAACGAAGTCCGTTTTTATAAGATAGTTATATAATATTTAAGTACGCGGAAGGAGGTAAGCAAAAAGGTGCAAAAAGTAGGGGAAAGGATGGGTGGACGTTTAATAACGATAAAAATGACGGGAGCCGGTAGTTCGAATCTTAGGGTGATAACGACGAAAACGAAGACGAACTGTACGAAAAGGGGCGACGTATCGGTAAGTATAGGACTTAAAACGCGTATTAGATACGTTAATTATTTTAGGAGTATTTTATGCGGTTTAAAGGGGTAAAGATAAATATTAGCGCTTAAAGGTATATTATTATCGCGATTATGCGGTAATATTTAATAGAAGTTTTACCGTAAAGCGCGTAAAACGGAAAGGGTTTGGATATGGACGCGGACGATTATATTATGGATTTCCAGGCGGGCCATTTATTTTATATGGCGGGGGTAATTTACGTGCGGGAATTATAAGAAGGGTTTATGGGGATATTAAAACGGCAAAACGAATTCTGAAAGGCTAGCTTAATATGGTACCGATTTTTCGGGTTGGGGTATACGTAAAAGATAATTATCGGCAAAAAGCGACCGGAGTTATATTAAAAGGCGTCGGTATTAGCGCGGATAAAATGGTTACGGTAGTTAACGAAAGTAAATTTAAAGGCGTAATTAAAATAAATAATGGGGAAAAAGGAAGTTAAATTCCGGGATAAACAGGAATCGGTAATTCGGGCGATTTACGAGGTTATACGTTAATCGTACAGGTAGTAAGCACGGGAAGGGGAAAAGTTTATCGTTTATGTTGCCGGTATACTGCAGGAGGGACGGGGTGACGGTAATAGTGGTGCCGTTAGTGGCGTTACGGAAAGATATGTAACGGCGGTACGAAAAGTACCGGATCCGGACGTACGTATAGACGTTACCGAAACCGATAAGTAGCGGAGCGTCGATGGTGTTCGTAACGCCGGAGTCGGCGGTAACGAAAGGTTTTTAAAGGTTTTTGCAAAGGTTAAAGTTGGACGGGCGGCTGGACCGTATCGTAATAAATGAATGTTACATAATGTTAGATTTATTCGGGGATAATAACCGGTTTCGGCAGGATTTTTAAAGCTAGGAAAGGTATTAACGGAAACGGTAATACAGTTCGTATTTTTAATAGTAACGTTAGCGCCGAAGGATGAAAAGATATTTTACCGAATAATAAAACTAAATGCGGATAAGGTAATAATGTTCCGGTTAAAGACCAGACGAAAGAATATAAGGTATAAGGTCCGGGGCGTATAAAAAGGGGGCGAGAATAAGGAAAAGGAAAGGTAAGGTTGCTTAAAAAAAGCGGTAAAGGAAAAGGTTCGAAGGTTATTAAGAAAATACGCGGTAAGTAAAGTAATTATATACGGCAATATAAAATAGGTTAAGCGGATGGCGGCGAGATTATAGTACGTAGCGTATTATAATAAGGTAAGGACGGTACGGCAAAAGGTAAAGATATTACGGGAATAGATAACGAAAGCAAACGGGCGGATTATGGTAATAACGAATGTATTAAGAGCCGGATTAAATATACCGGATATTAGGGGGGTTATTTATGTGGGATCGCCGAGGTTGTTATAGGATTATGTGCAGCAAAGCGGATAGGTAAAGCGTAATGGGAAAAAAAGCGAGGCGGTAATTATAAAGGGGGTAATAAAGAAGGCAAGCGGGATAAGAATAAAAAGTACGCGGAAGTTAAAACGTAAGAAAAAAAAAAAGAACGTCGGTATACGGGAAGAGGGAAGCGAATGGAGGTACGAAAGCAGGCGATAATTGATTTGGTAAAAAGGAGGCGGTATCGAAGAGTGGTATTAGACGAGGTGATGGATAAACGGACGGATCGGGTAGGATATAATAAGGGGGAAGGAGAAAAGGGAAAGGAAAAAGGCGACGGCGGGGAAGTTCTATGTGATTTTTGCAGTAAATGGGAGAAGTTTAGGGGTAATTCGAGATTGATAATAAGGAAGAGAAGGAAGAGAAAAACGAAGATGTAATAACGGAAAAGGTTAAAAGCGATAAGGAAGAAGAATGTATAAAGAGATTAGGGTTACGGTTAAAGGACGGGGACGTAAAAGGAGGGTTAAGGCTGGGGCTGGTAAGTAAAAAAGGTAGAAAGGAAGAGCTAAAGTTAGGGTTAGGGTTAAGGTTAAAAGGGTCGAATAGGGATAAGGTTAAAAAGAAGCTATTAACGATGGAGTTGGTAAAAAGGAAAAGGCGGGAGGTAATATGGGCGCGGGCGGTGGCGGAAATAAAAAGGATGGATAAGTAGCAAACGCGGAGCGAGTTCGTCGGGATATTAAGGAGAATAAAAAGGTATTATTTTTTTTATAAGCTTAAGGAAAAAGTAAAAAGGGACGCGGAAAACGCCGAGGAGTAATTTATGCATTCGGCGGAGGGATGTCGAACGCGTAAAGGCGTAAAATGGGATTAGGCGCTAAAGGTAAAGAACGGCATAAAAAGGGGAATTTTGAAAAGGAAGGAACTGGCGAGATATAACGGGTGCTTTTAATATATGTTGCCCCAGGCGGTATGTAATTTATAAAAAAGGATAAAGGGAGAAGGGGAGATGTTCCGTTTTGTAAGATGGAAATATTAGTACAAAGGGTTATTGATACGAAAATTGGTAGAGATAAAAGCGGTAAAAAGCGAGAGGTATGATGAAATAAGGATGGAGTTAATAAAAGAGGATAGGTTAAATGAAGAAGAAGAAAGTAATGGAGTAAATTAGATAATAAGGCGAGTAATATAGAGGGGATTTAAAACGAACAATTTATATCGGTATGGATATAAAGTATTAGAAGAGGTAGGAGGATTATTTAGATTAGAATAAAAGGGTAATATATAAAAAGAAAAAAAGAAAAAAAAAGGAAAAAAATAAAAAAATAAAGAAAATAAAAAGAAATCGAAGAAATTAAAAAAGGAAAAGGGTAAATAAAAACGAAAACATATAGGTAAAGGAAATACATATAAGAAGAAGTAAAGAAAATTTAAAGAGAGAATATAAAGACAAAAAAAAGATTTGTAAGGCTAAGAATAAAGGGGTTAAAGAATTAATAAAAAAAGAAGAAATAAGTTTAAAAAAAGATAAAAAGAAAAGTAATATGATAGGAAGGTTAATAGGACGATTAAAAGGAATAAGTTAAAGTAAATACGACAAATTAAAGATATGATATAAAATATAAAATTAAATAGATATACTGTATTACATTAAGAGAATAATAAAGGGGATAAAAGATGCAAAAACGGCATGTAAAAAAAGTAGGTAAAAGGAAAAAAAGAAAAAGCATATTAAATCTTTAAAAAGAATTAAATGAAAGGAAAATAGTTATAAATGAAAGTAAAAAGAAACAAAGGGGAAGGGTAAAGAATAAAAATAAGTAAGGTAAAGTAAAGTTAAAAAACAAAAGTAGGAGTAATATGAAGAAATGAATATAGGAAAGGATTAAAAAGATAAATGCAAAAAAGATATAGTTTAAAGTAATAAAAAGAAAAAGGAGAGCTAGAGTTTAAGTGTAAATTATAAGAGTTTGACATATTTTCAAAAAAAGAAAAAGAAAAAAGTGGAAAAGTAGGGAAAAGAGTGTAGATTTAAAAGAGTACAGAGAAAAGATAAAAGGAATAAAAGGAGCTTAAATGAGATGAGTAAAATAAAAAAGGGTTCAGAAGAGATTACGCTGAATTTAAATAAAGGAAGAAGGGTTTAAATTTTTGATTTTAGGAAGAGATTAAATAGAAAATGTGGCGTAAAAAAAAGAGAAGGATGATGAAGTGTATAAAAAAGTGTAAAGGAAAAAGGAAAAAAAAAACATAGAAGCATTAAAACAGCGGTTTAAAAGGATTGGAAAATATAATATAAGAAGTTATAAAAAGAAAAAGAAAGAAGTAAAATAAAGGGAAGATAAATAATAAAAAAGGTGAATAAAAAGAATACCAGGAATTTTAAACGAGGCTTAACGGGTTCAGAAAAATATAAAAGCGAGAAGGGTATAAAAGGAAATTTAAAGAGATAAGGTTAGTTAAAAGTATTATTAAAAGTTGGCAAATAAGGGAAAAATGGAACGAGAGTTGTCACGGCGAGTTTACCGAGTGGACTGGGACAGGGCCGGCAGTGATCAGGCTACTACTCTATTGACGACTATATTCTGGCTAAAGAAGAAAGAGGAAAAGAAGTCTACAACTCGGCTGGCAGCTCTCTACTTATAGGGGCTTCCAAGCCTAGTGGACCTGACCACTCGGTCTGGCCCTAGTTCCTGTAATCAGGTGACTGCTTATTCTAGTGTTCGGCCATGGCCGTCACAAGAGTATTAAGAAAAGATATTTAATTAGGAAGAAAATGGAATGATATTATGAAGGAAAGAACATTAAATTAAGGGTTAGAAGCGAGAAAGAAAAGGTAAAATAAAAGGGTGTGATTAAAAAGAGAGCAGATTAGAATATAAAGAGGTAGTGAAGGTAAATAGTAAAATTTAATAAAGCGGGAATGTATAAAAAGAGGCGAAAAGTAAATGAAATAGGAATTAATAAAGACAAGAACGAATATAAAATGGAAGCTGGTAAAATTAAAAGGATAATAAAAGTAAAAGAAAAGAACAAAGAAAAGTTAAAAAAAAAAAAGGTTTTACGAAAAGAAATATATAAAAGAAAAAGGAAATAAAAACCGGCTAATAGATAAATGGGGTTATGAAAGAGGTAATGAATAATAATAAAGTATAACAGAAAGAATGGATATAAAATAACGGATAATAAAGGTAAAAGTAAGATTTAAAAAAAAAGAAATAAGGACAAAATGTAGATAAAAAACAATACTAATAAAAGAAAAAATCGGTACGAAAAACAAGAAATATAAAATAGAACAAAAAAGAAAAGGAAAGAAAAAAAGAAAAACTAAATAAAGATATAAAATAAAATAAAGAGAAAAGGTAAAGAAAGAATAGTAAAAGAAATATAAAAAAGGAAATATATGAAAAGAAGTATAAAAAAGGAAATATATAAAAAGAGAAATATTCAAAGAAATATGAAAAAAAGAAAAATAATAAGTAAAGGGGAATTAAACGGGAAGAAAGAAAAAGGTGGAATAAAGAAGTTAGTAAAATAAGAATAGATTTAAAAAGGTAAAAGGAAAAAAGATTAGTAATAAAAAAGAGTTAAAAAGAAAACGTGTTAAAAAAACAAACAGGCTAGAAAGGAAAGGTTTTTAAGAAAAGGGAGGAAATAAAAGTAAAAGAAAAGAAGAAAAAAGGGGAGAAAAGAAATAAAAGGTTATAAAAGAAGAACGAAAGAAGAAAAAGGGAAGAAAGAGAAATAGAGGAAGAGAAAGGATTATACAGGAAAGAATAAAAAGAAAAGGAAATAATTAATAAGAAATATAAAAGTAATTAAAGGTTAAAAAAGAACAAATCAAAAATGTAAAAAAAGAAAAGGCGAAAAGTAAAAGTGAATAAGCGAAAGGTAAAAAGGGATTAAAAGTTAATAAATAAAATAAAATGATTATAAAAATGATAAAAGTTTAAAGTGAAAAAAGTGATAAAATATGTTAAAGGGTTAAGAAAGTGGATTTATTTAAAAAGTAAAAAGAAAGATAACGAGGTTAAAGAAAGGTTAAAAAGATATAAAGCATAAAAGGAAAAGATTAATAATATTTTTAAAAGAATCGGATAAAAGTAAAGAAAAAAACGTTTTTTTTTTAAAAAAAAAAGAAAGAAGAGAAAAAAAGGGAAAAAAGAGGGGAAAGTTAAATAGAAGAAAAAGAATAATAGCAAACAATAAAGAAAAATGATAAAGGAGAATAAAAGAGAATAAAAGAGAATAAAAGAGAATAAAAAAGAATAAAAGAGAATAAAAGAGAATAAAAGAGAATAAAAGAGAATAAGGATTTAAGAAGTTATGTTAAAGAGATATTAAGAAAAAAGAAGATATAAAAAAATAGATGGAAAATAAAAAGAAACGAGTAAATAAAATAGAAAAAGAAGGGAAGATAAATGAAAAACTATGCCTTAAACTCGAGCGGACCCTACCTAGGGTTCCTTTGCCCCCGCCTTTTGATTGGTTGGTTGGCTCCCACCTCTTCTTATCTCCGCTTTTATCTCCGCCTAGCTTTTTGTGGGTCTTCCCCCTTTTTTATGGCTCCGTTTTTGTTTCCGCTTCCGTTTCCACTTTTGTTCTCCACCTTCGTCTCCGCTTTTGGTATCGGGGTCGGGGTCGGGGTCTGGTTCCACCTTTTCGCCTTGGCTAGCTTTTTTTTTTTTTCTTTTTTTAGCTCCGTTTACGCCCCTACCGCCCTGTATTCAACCCAACCCCGCTACCACCTTTTAGCCCCGTTTTCGGCCCCGCCTTATAGCCTTTCCGTTTTTCGACCCCCTAGCTTCCCCGTCCTCCGGCCCCGCCTTTAGCTTCCCCGTTTTCCGACCCCCTCGCTTTTCCGACCTTCCGTTTTTAACCCTTTTATTATTAACCCCTTTTTTATCTTTTCTTACCTAGCTTTACCTGGGTAATCCGCGCCGCGTTAGGAAGGTCGCGCCCTGCTAGCCGGTACCGCAAAAGTAATAGCGTACGAGGCGCCCTTAATCTTTTTGCTTCGTTTGCGCCATTATTTTAACTATTTCAAATCGGACGTAATTATTATCGCTAGGATAAGGTTCGGTAAGGTCTGGTCTGGTCTGGTCTGGTTTGGAACCGTATACGCGTAAGCGTATATACGTAATCATAAACGTTACGTATTTTTTTTTGGAACTTTCTGGCCTCGTATTAATAGCTATAACGTTACGCCCGCTACCGTCGTAATCTTTAGGACGTCGTAAATATATATATATACGCCAACGTCTTCCAGTTAATTTTTTTAATAAGCCGGAAGATTTAACGATACGTACGGCCGATTATTATATACGCCGGCTTTGTTTATTTACTTTTATATCCTACCGGTTATAACGTTTACCGAAAATCTAATTATTCCTTTTCGAGCCTGCTCCGTAATCCCTTTTATACAAATCCTTATATTTTATCTTATCCTTTCTTATTAGGTAACCTTTTCGCCTATGTATTAACCCCCCTCCCCCCTCTTTCCTTTCGAATCTTCCGGGTTTCGCTAACAAAAACTTTCTGCTTTATAATAAATATAAAACGATTTAAGTATCTTATTTATTATTATCCTAGTTTTCGCGTTTTGATTTATACCGTTTATAAAAGCTACTTTCCTACGTCGGCGGTACGATACGTACATCATTACTATACGGCTAAACGTAACGTTTTATAAAAAGAGTTCGAAAACTTATACCGTACCGTATATAGCTATATCCTTTCCCAGATTGAAGATGCATGGCCTAGGGCCGCCGAGCTGCGGCCGCCTCCTAGCGTGGCGCCCGTAGCTTTTTTACCGGTATACTATAGCGGTCTACACTGCCTTCTTTATAAATATCCTCCCGTACGCCCTTACGTTTGCCGGAATTAAAAGATTATGCAGCGCCATTTACGGAATAAGTACGGCTACCGGTACTAAGGGTGTGGTTAATCGGTAAAGGCCGCGGGCGATATTATAAGATACTAATTACGGCACGGTATTATTCGGAGCCCCGTAACGTACTAAAGCTTTTTCCTCCGTAATAGCCGCGTTTAATATTTCCCCGTTTCGGCGCTAGATGAAAAAGGGAAAAAGGCGGCGGCGGCGCCTGCGCGTATTGCCGATGATGGCGAGGGAGGCTTGCTAGCCGCGTTAACCTTGCGCCAATAAATAAAGTAGTAGTTAGCAGAAAGCTTGGAAACGGACAAAGCTTCTACCGTAATAAAGATTTTAACGCGGTCGGAATAATCGAAATAATTAAGGCTTACCGAATGGCCGCGGTTCCTTGCCGGCAAGCACCTCGGCCAGGCTACTCGCCTGATCGACCTGCCCGGGCTCGATAACGGCGGCAGTCCTGCCGTTTCGCCCGAGTTACGCCCCGATTCCGACCTAATCCTTTATCGTATTTTCGAATCCTTTCGCCGCGTTATAAAACGGGCGCGGCTTTCCATGGCCGATAAAAAACTTAACGTATTTGACTAATACCAGCTTAACTTCTTTCTTCCGTCCCGTAACGCCCGAAGGCCCCTATTATACGTATTACAGCCGGCTACCTATAAAAAATATACGCGGGTGTTCGAAAGGCTATTATATTACGCATATAAGCGCGCGTAGGAAAAGCGAGGGCCGGACCTTTATTTTCGCATAACCGACAAGCAAGCTTTGGCCTTGGCGGACGTCGTACGACGTTCGGGGGAGCTAGAAAGGGCGCTACGCGAGAATAATAGCCGTAACGGCCAAAATCACCTCGATTTCCTACGTAAGCTCCTCGACGACGCTTGCCTACTTTTCTGCATATCCCTTCTGGACCATGCTTTGTACGGCGATATTTACGATAACCTGGTATTAAGATTTCTTGCCGTTTTAACTATAAAAAAATCGTACGAAAATAAGCCGCTACCGTAACCGCGGCTTTGCAAAGCGGTCGGATATACCGGGTACCTATCGGGTTTAATCAAAATAGCGCAACTGCTGGTCGGCGAAAGGGCGCTGCTAGCGGTAAAGCAGGACGAGGCCGATTACCTTACGGCCCTTTTAAACGCGATATAAGCGCGTTTTATAATCGAAGGTACGAAATCACCGATCTATTAGATACAAAAGCTTCGCGCGTACGGCAAGGTAATTAAAAATACGTCGACTTCCAGAAGGCAGATTATATGGTCGGACGATAACGAAATTATCGTATATAAAGATACGGTTATAACGATAACGTAGGTACGGGGCTTTACGGTACGCTAGTTATAACTGGCCCAGAACGCGCTGGCGGCGGTATTACTAATTTACGCCAACGAAGACCGGAAGTCGGTAGTACCCCGGTTAAGTTTACGCTCCCTTATCGATAACCCGGCCGAAAAAACGCCAGGTTAAAGCTTTATTCGGTACCCCGGAAATATATTACTATACGGAAAAGAAAAATAGTTATTTAACCGGATGCTTAATAACGAATAGCTTCGAAAGGACTTTTTAAACGTACCGGGGAAGTAGCCGTAATAGCGGCATGATGCCGTTTACCGGTATTCACTTACGGTCGAAAAACTCTTTAGCCGGCTGCTTTTTCTTGTTTATATAATAAAGGGCCAGCCGACGCGCGGAATAAAGTTATTAACGATTTAATACTGCAACCCGCGATACGGATAAGGGCGGAAAAATATCTTTTTAAAAAACGGGCTGGTTAGCTTCGTAACCTATTATTATAAAGGTTATAACGTTACCGGATCTACTAAAATAATCCACCGCTTTCTGTCGATCGAGGTTAGTAAATTCTTTATTTATTACGTCTGGTTCGTAGCTCCCTTTTTTGGCCCACTTATTAAGTTTATAAAGCTACCGGGATTAAAAAGGCTAAAGATGCCATACCTTTTCGGCAACCTAATATTTCCTAAAGGGTTAGGGAAGCCCAAAATAAGGAGGTGGCATCCGACGGAAACGGCAGGGCAAAATGCGGATACGGAGGCGGAAAATTAGCTATGGCCGTTCTTAAAGTTTTCTTCCGTTTTAAGTAAAGAATTTCTGGATTTTGCGAATATTAAGGTTAACGTTATAACGTAACGGCATATCGTAATTATTATTTCACGGCGGCACCTGCAGTAAGCGAAATTAAAGAGGGATTTTATCGAGACGGTATCCTGGTCGTAAAACGATAAAATAGTAAGGTATTCTACGAAGATGGTTGGGCTAGCGTATACGCGCGGCCTCGACGAGGCGCCCGGCTACGTCGCTGGCGCCCGGGCAAAGTATCGGCGGATCTGCCGAGAGTAGTATAGCTGGCTCGGTTTCGGTAGTTACCGAAGCAAAAACGCGATATAAGGGATTAAACGGATCGGGCTAGGTTAAATTGGTTAAATTATTTAAACTGGTCGAAGTTATTAAATTAGTTAGGTTGGTTAGATTTAATAGGTTAATTAAATAGGTTAAATTTGTTAGATTTATTAAATTTGTTCAATTCGTTAAATTGGTTAGATTTGTTGGTTTGGTTAGTTAGTTGGTTAATTGGATTCGTTTACTTGGTTAAGCTTGTTTAATTTATTTAATTAGTTCGATTTTTTTAATTAATATAATATATTAGATTTATTAAATTAGTTAAGTTAGTAGGATTTCTTTAATCTATTTAATATATTAAATCTATTCGATTTAACTTACTATAATTAAATTTAATTGTTTTCGTTTAGTATTATTTAATTTAGTTCGATTAACTTAATACATTAGGTATATTAACTTAGTTGGTTAGGTTAACCTTTATTCGGGATATTAAATTTGCGAAATCTATCCGATAAGGTCAATTTAATCGGATTTATTTTAATACGTTCGATTTGTTAAATAGGTTAAATTAAGTAAAATAATAAAATGAACCAAGTTAAATGGCGGTAATTTAATGGGGTAAAAAGAAAGAAAAAGAAATATGGAACGGTATTAAATTAAGAAGATTAAATATATTAATAAAGATTAAGGAAAGAAAATTAAAAGGAAAAGAAAAAAGGGAGAAAAGAAAAGAAAAAAAGAAAAAACGAAAAACAAAAAGGTTAAAGGGTAATAAAAAGCGAAAAAGGTATAGGGCTAGCGCGTAGAAAATATAAAAAAGTAATAAGGTGGCAAAATACGTAAAAGGTAGGTGGTTAAGGCGTAGGAAACTAGAAACTATAAGGTAACAAAGGTTGTAAGAGAAAGGGAATTAAGATGGTAAAAACGAAAAAGAAAAAAAGAAAAAGAAAAAGAAAAGAAAAAAAGGGTTTAAAATAATAAAAGGCGTAAAAGTACGAAACTGGCAAATTGGAAACGAAAAAGCGTTTATAAAATGGTAAAACGCGTAATGGTACGAAATTAGCGGGTTAAAAACGAAAAAAGGGTTAAAAGATAATAAAAGACGGAAAAAATACGGAAAGGGCGGTTTAAAATAAAATTAAATAAGAAGGTAAAAAGTGGTTAAAAATATAAAGGAGCGGATAAAAAAAAAGGTAAGTAAAAGGTGAAAAGTAGGAAACGGCTAGTTCAAAAGTTAAAAAAGGTTATAAAATAATAAAAGGGGTAAAAAGTAAAAAACGGCGGCTAGGAAACGAAAAAGAATTAATAAGATAATAAAACCGGTAAAAGAAAGTTATAAGGTAATAAAACTAATAAGAAATTCGAATTAAAACATTAAAGATATAAATAAAGATTATAAGGTTATAAAAGAGGTAAGAAATATAAAATAGCAAGGTAAAGGCGTAAGGGAAGGTTATAAGGAAATAAAAGACGTAATAAATAAGATATTAAAGGGTTAAAAATAAAAAATAAAAAAGGAAAGAAAAGATTATAAAGAGGAAGAGTAAATAAAATAAGTAGTTCATGAATAAAAAACGAAAAGGAGTTTATAAAGCGGTAGAATACGTAGGGAGTATAAAAGGGCACGTCGGAAACGAAAAAAAGTTAATAAAATAATAAAACCCGAAAAAGGTATAAAACGGCAGGTCGGAAATAAAAAAAAGTTTATAAGGATAATAAAAAGGGTAAAAAGTAAAAACCGGGCGGTCGGAAGAAAAAGGAAAATTATAAGGTAATAGAACCCATAAAAAGTACGGAGCAACCCGTCGGAGATGAAAAAAAGAAAAAAAGAAAAAAAGAAAAAAAGAAAAAAAGAAAAAAAGAAAAAAAGAAAAAAAGAAAAAAAGAAAAAAAAAAAAAAAAAAAAAAAAAAAAAAAAAAAAAAAAAAAAAAAAAAAAAAAAAAAAAAAAAAAAAA